>OMNN01024120.1:0-23970 GCA_900302755.1 Chromis chromis
GATTGACAGAGACCCCACTGCACAAGCCAGAGTACCCAAAAGATCCACTGCCAACATGCTGGTGCCAGACCCCATAGGACACCCTGAGAGGTCCTCTTGTCCATGCTCAATGGTTCAGAGCATTTTTGACCACATAAGGGGGACCAACACAGTATTAGGCAGGTGGTCATAATGTTTTGCCTGATCGGTGTAAACTAAATGTGCTGTGGGCATTTACCAGCCACTACATTAAAACCACTGCAGGTGAAGTGAATAACATTGATTATCTCGTTACAATGGTGCCTGTCAAGAGGTGGGATACATTAGGCAACAAATGATCAGTTCTTGAAGTCAGGGAATCTCAAAAACAGCAGGTGTTGTGGGATGTTCTCAGTCTGCAGTTGTTAGCACCTAAAAAACATCGAAGGAAGGAAAATCAGTGAAGTAGCAACACGGTCATAGGCATCTAAGGCTCACTGATGCATGTGGGAAATGAAGGCCAGCCTGCGAGGTCTGATTCCACAAACATAACACACAGGGAATCACAGCTTGTTGTCTGTACTGACTCCTGTCCAGAACTGAAAGCACCTACAATGGATAAATAATCATCAGAACTGGATCATGCAGCAATGAATCATGTTTTCTTTACATCATTTGGGCAACCAGGTGCGTTGTTTGCCTGGAGAAAAAATGGCAGAAGGATGCACATGATGCATGTGATGCCCCATGCTGGAAAACCTTGGATGATTCATGCGGAGGTTACTTTGATGCGAACCCAAACATTGTTGCAGACCACGTACGAACGGCATTCCCTGGTGGCCTCACTCGGCAGTATAATGCGGCGCTGCAAAAATTCTTCAAGAAGGATTGTGAAAATCAGAGTTGAAGGTGTTGCCTTGACCTCCAAATTCCCCAGTCCCATCAAGCAACTGTGGGATGTGCTGGAATAACAAGTCCGATCCACGGAGGCCCCACCTTGCAACTTGGCGTCGATTCGTAGACAGATTAAATTTGTTTTGCTTGACATCGGTATCTGCCCTGCTTAATTACAGTTACAGACATTCGGGTCAGGAGAAGCGCCTAGTTTTTTTAAAATAGTAAATCAGTTAGTTGTTTAGTTAATTACATTAATTTTTTATTAGGGTTATTGTTAGGGTTAGGTTTAGACGACTGCAACTGGTAGGTTGTAGTCGTCTTCCTAGACATTTGAATTTTGTAGGATTTAAGCTGTATCAACAAGGCCGGCAGTGCAATGCCTCCTAGAAACCATTAATCTGCTCTATCTATATTAATCTGCTGCTTCACAGATGCTAATCTGACATTATCACTCTAACAGATTGCCCTTTTTAACTTCCGATGGCATATTTACATTCTAATAACATGGAAAATGCTTCTGGTGTTGTGTAATGTGCATTTAAATTCAGAATGTGTCCATTATGATGGTTCCATAATGTGGTTAAAGATATGAAGCATAAATCATAGTTATCTCCCACCATGGGGCTACATCTCCCCTGTAGTGTCATGACTGCACATGGTTATGTTAATACGCAATTTTGCGAGTTATATTCTCTTTGTGCCAGTGTTGAAGCAAGAGGCATGTTTTTGATCTAGAATCTGGGGTAAAAGTATGCCTTAAAAAAAAAGCAGATTATAGCCACAATTTAGCCAACATGACTAATTGACAAGATCATTAAAAGCCTCCACAGGGCTGTAAAAATATTGACAGCTCGTGGTGGTTGTGGATTTTAATCTTTTTCTCCTCATCAGACCTTTCATGATTACATCAAATATGATGTCTTTGACTGAAGTCAAGATAAATTTAAATGTAATCCTGCAGTTTGACTTGGTTAATAATACAAATTTATACAGACAGTGTCTCATTTCTCAGTTCACACGGATTTTAATAGATTTTATGGCTTTAGATAAGAAGCCTAGGTAATCACTGACTCATTAGTATTCCTCTGCAACCCTCCCAAAGTCAGGCAGATACAGGAATCGGTCAGTTAGTGCAATAATTCAGAAAATATCTTACTCATTGCACCTTTTAGTCAATTTATTTCATGCTGATTTTAACACAGTTGTCTAGCCCAAAGCTATGTGAAACTTCTAAATGTTTATTATGGGCTCAGCTGCAACCTAAGAATTCATATCCTAATATCATTTATTTTTAAATGTGTTAAATTTGAGTAAAAGTTGCCCAATTATAATTAAACACTTCTCCACGACTGCAGGCTGTTGTGGATGTTGGATCAGCGTTTTTTTTTTTTTTTTTCTTCCACTGATTAGATTGAAAACTTGTGGGATATGCTAGCTCCATGCCTGAGGCTCATACAAAAGTCTGGGGGAAAGACGAACCCAAAGAGACCTATCTGCAGCCTGCCAATGAAGACACTCAGTCCAGTCTGTAGCTGAGGATTACCATGTGGAAGAGGACGAGAAGGAGAAGGAAGACGACTTCCCGTGTGTCGACTTTTCCGCACAGCATAGTAATCAGAGCAGAGACGGCAGAAAACAAGAGAGGGAGAGGAGAGGAAGACGGAGGAGGCCAAATGGAGGTAAAGGTTGGGTACAACAGCCTGAGGCGGACTGTCGAGGGCATGGAGCTGCACAAACTCACCTCTGAGAAGGAAGCCGGAGCTGCTATTGACTAAATAAGTCGTAACAATAATGCTAGATGCTCAGTTTTATTTTTAATACTTGCAAGACCAGCAGTCTAAAGTATTATCTGTGCAAGATTATACACACAGGCATTCGATGCCACAAGCTATTAGACAATCCATGAGGCTGGCATGACATAAACATCCAAATATATACTCCAGTCTTTATTGTTCATAACTGTGCTGTGGCTTTATGGTTAACCCTCCTGTCACATTTTTTTTCTGCACTGTGGGCCTTTTTCAATTCAGTATAAAGTTCTGCACCTCTATGGAAACAGCACAATCATGGCTAGAATTAGAGAGAACTCAAAAATGTCTTATGTGCAATAACGAAGCTATAATCCCTTAAAGCATAAAAAGGACAAGATAAAGAGTGTTTATTTTTTTTAAATGAGAAAACTTGGAATCAAGTGCCCACATGTGTTACCAATACTGGGGGAAAAATGGTGACTCCACATACTGTAGATATTTTACTACCAGCATTTGTTTCCATACTTATTTTATGTCTCGTCTTTGGGAACACCACCTGCAGTTCAGCTGAAAAGTTCATGAATTTTTTTCTTGTCAGTCTTTATTGCAGCTTAGTGGTTATTGGCTTTTTGTTTACCCTGAGGTGCACAGAATTTTTTGTTTTGAATGGAATCTTTCTTTTTTTCTTTTTTTTTTCTTTTTTTACATTTTTAAATGATGAGACATAACAATAAAGTGATTTGATGAAATATCATGGTTTTAAAGTTTAAATGGGAACAACAGCACATGATTAGTTTTGGCTTTGATAAATGCTGGCAATTTCTGAAAATGCCTTTCAAACCCACTCAGAGGGATGAAATACAGTCTGCAAACTTTCAAACAGCAATAGTCAACACATGCAAGACACAGGACCTTGCAGTCAATGCTTGAAAATAAAAAACCCCAATGGAACCAACTACTGCTTATTTAATACCAAGTTTTCCCATTTCCTGAAGTCACCCATTTCCCAAAGTTGGTCCATACTGATATTTAAATCATAGCAGCATTATTCTTTAGGCTATTCTTTAACAGTTCATCAATGTGATCAACCTGTACAAGCAAACAACTGGGAAGTATGTGTAGTACAACCTAGCAAAAGTAAATACTATATTGTACAGTGAACAAGTACAAGCTGCCAGATTGACTGCTCAGCCAAGGCAAAGTGACAATCCTGCACTTGTGGTAACACCTTCGAACAAGCTTTTCTTCATACGTACTATACATTAGAACATTGTTGTAATTTACAGTATATGTCTGTTGTATCTTTCCATGTTTTGTTACTTGCAATTAGCCAGAATGTTAAGTGGTCTGAAAGGTAGTTTTTATGCCTCCGTGCTGGCGACTGTCGAGGCATTATGTTTTTTGGGGCTGTCCACCTGTACGTCCATCCGTCTGGACAGATGTAGATGTAAACTGTAAGTTCACTGAATGGCGGAGGCATACAACCAGTTGTTAGCACCTCACAGCTAGAAGATCCCCGGTTCGCGTCCCGGTTAGGACGCCTGGGATCTTTCTGTGTGGAGTTTGCATGTTCTCCCTGTGCATGCGTGGGTTTGTCTGGCTTCCTCCCCAGGTTAATTGATGATTCTAAATTGTCTGTAGGTGTAAATGTGAGTGTGCTTGGTTGTTTGTGATGGCCCTGTGATAGACTGGCAACCTGTCCAGGGTGTCCCCTGCCTTCGCCCGAGTCGGCTGGGATAGGCTCCAGCCCCCCCGCGACCCTGCAGAGGATTAAGCAGTGTATAGATGATGGATGGATGGATGGAAGTGCTGCAGTATTGTTTTGAGTGCCTTTGATACACATTGTAAAGAAATGGAAATCCATGGTCACAACAATAAATTGAAAAGAATGTCTGAATAAATTAATTAAATTCATTTAATTGAATTTTGCTTTTGAGAAACAATATTACATAATGCGTAATTTATTTAAAAAAAATGAAAACTCAGTTGAAGCATAACACTGCCACACTGATAATGAAACTGAATATTTAATAGATACTCAATTTCAACACTGATACATAGATTATGTGCAACCAAAGAATAAAATAAAATTGTTAGCTGTATATTAGTCAATTATGTTAATTAGTCAACCATCAAAAAATCTACTGGGCATGATATAAAATACACACACACATCATAGAACATCTCTCGTTGAGTTTTCTTGCTGCTGCCTCTCACACACACACACTGCAAGTAAATCTACACTTGTATATCTGTACACAGTTGCAAGCTGCAAGAGTTCTTTTATACTGCTTAGTGAAGATTTTCAGTCAGAGATTTCTGACTTTTTTTTTCCTTATTCCTGCAGTGACCCCTAGCAGCGCACACAGACACACAACTACACACACATACACGCACACACACACACACAGAGAGAGACTGGCCCGAGGACAGAGATGGAGAGCTCTAATTTCTACAGGGCCCACAAAGTCCTTCCATCCCTCTAAACTCAATCTCCTCTCTTTCCTGCTCACAAAACGATACACACTCGCAGAATTATCACATATACAGACAAACACACACACACACATGGACCCCCATATTTTGCAAAAATGTGTGGTATAGCCATATATGCCAGCAAAAAAAGATACAGTGTTTACTGTGGTGTAGCTCTCTTTTAGCTCCCCTCAACATTTAACCACCACACACAATTCATCAAATCACACTGACGCCTTTTATCTCTGCACAGTTGATTGCCTTTCAAATCTCCTTGTACAAGAGTCTGTAAGCAGCTTCTCCATCCATTTGTGCCTGCATGTGTCAACAGTGAAGGACTGGAATTGCAAAGGAGAGAGAAAAGGACATATCCAAGCACTGATTCCTGACTAGGCAAAATGATTCTGTAACCAAACAGTCCCAGGTTTGAATCTCTCCACCGGTCTCTTCCTGTCCTGCTGTTATTTCTAGTGAACCTCTACCTGCTCACTCCATCACACGTTTGCTGTGGATATAATGGCATCAGCGAAATCCCTAACATGTAAAGAGGCCCGGAGACGTCCAGATGGTCTGCAGCAGCTCGGCAATTTGTCAAAGAAAATGATGCTGAACAGTGTAAGAAATTACGCAAATACAAGCAGAAAGCATTTCTTCTCTTTAGTTGATGGCAAATGCAGTTTAAAGATAAGGCTGGCAGGGTTTTATGTTTCTTATTTTAAGTCAAAATTCCATGATTGAAGTGTTTTTTAGCATTTTTTTAGTGAGCCAATATTATCCGCTGATTTTGGCCTTCCACTGATACATTAGTACATGTCGTCCAATATGTGCTCATATAAAAACTCACTTTTACAGAGCAGAATGCAGAAAGAGATGCTTGAGGTAGAAATTGTTCCATTGCATAGTTTGACTGCTGTGTTTACAATTTCTAGCGTTGTTTGCAGAGATGATGGATGGATGTTTGCAGCACATGTAGTTGAGCAGACAGTGGTGCGGAGTCGAACCGTGTCTTCATGGCTAACTAGCTTTTCAAATAGAGTGCTGAAAAGTTAATAATCAATTACTTTATCATTTTTCCTTTTCATTTTTCCAACATACACCAATCAGGCATAACATTATGACCACCTGCTTAATATTGTGTTGGTCCCCCTTATGTGGTCCAAAATGCTCTGAACCATTGGGCATGGACAAGAGGACCTCTCGGGGTGTCCTATGTGGTCTGGAACCAGGATGTTGGCAGTGGATCCTTTGGATACTCTGGGATGTGCAGTGGGGCCTCTGTCAATCAAATTTGTTCCACTGCATCCTGTTGATGCTTGATCAGAATGGGGTCTAGGAAGTTTGGAGGTCAAATCAACATCTTGGGCCATTGTCATGTTCCTCAAGATGTTCCTGATTGTTTGATGTTTTTGCCATGTGGTGGGGTGCATTTTCCTGCGGGGGTAGGCCAGTGACATTTGGGATTTCCATTTGCATGAGGGAGTGTGCTTGTTCTGGCACAATGTTTATTTGGGTGTCTAAGTCTCATCAACACGGATGGCAAAATCCAAGGTTTTCCAGCAGAACACCACATAGTTCTATGAAATCCCTGCATCACAATAGACACAAATGTTCAATTTGTGCACTTCCTAATGCTGGAAGGGTACAATAAAGAGAATATTTTTTTCTTGTTTGGAAATAATTTGACTATTCTGTGTGTGAAAGTCAAATTATTAGATCAAGAGGACTTCTGACAGGAAATGTAAGCAGAGATCTGGTGCCCCTTCTAAGGCGTCTGTGTTATCTTGTCTCAGCAGGGTTTCCCTCAGCATGTCCATCCCTCTGTCCTGACCCCACCTCCCTCTCTGTCTCTCAACCTCACAGCACAGAGACAAGGCAGCAACACACACACACAGAGAGAGAGAGGCACAGGCAGAGTTTCAGAAACATTAACTACTCCCTTGAGACATGCACACACAAAAACACAGACAAAGTGTTGGTTCTCTGCATCTCTTTGTATCGGCTCTCCGTACTCTGTTCTGTTTGGCCTCAGTGCCACAGACTGCTGACATACTGTCATATGTGCACATGCTGTGTATTCTTTATCTGTCTGTTTCTCTCTCATCATTCCAAACATGACAGGCAGCAACTTCCCACTGACGGAGACTCTTATTATTATTCAAGTAAGTCCATTGTTAGGTTTTCTGCTTAGAAGTGAAGAAAAAAAAACATTGGGCTGCACTTACTCTTTGAAGTTGTCAAGGCTCATTCCCTGGTTGCAAACTGACATAAAGTTCATAGATGAATACATTATCCAAGACAATTCAATGTCTTTCTGGTCTGTAGTGTCACAGCCTGTAGGCTTATGGACTAAAGAGTTCAACATTAGTTATATAAAGTTCAACAGAGAGTGGAGGAGAAAGCTCTCTGCCCGATACTCTATGAGACAATTAATTCAACCCGGCTCCTCATCTTCACAGACCCCTGACTCCCAAGGCCGGTCAGGAGAAGGACAGACGGAGAGGGATGACATGGGTCATGGAGGATGTGCTCGTGCATATATATAGTACGTCTCTATGACACATGTACACACACTCTTATGAACATTTGTGTGAGTGTGTGGTCTGTATTTGTCTGCTAGTGCGTGTATGCATGCGTACACTGTATATGTGTCGTCAGCACTGTTGCACAGACGCACACACACACCTGTCCAGGACAGTCAGATTCTCCCCTAATGGCACCATGGGGACCCGAGATATTAGCATATTAAAAGGTGACATTTCACAGCCTGAGCCTTGCAGAAGGAGTGCAGCCCGATCACTCTGACAGCCTGACAGCCATACAGGCAGGCCGGTGAACACGTGAGACTATGGAGTGCAACACAATGGGAATGTTGGAATTTGAGTCTGGAAAACACTTGGACAGTCACAGTAGGAGTCTCACAATATGATTTGCAATCTGATTTGTGAGATCAATGTCCCAAAACTAAAGAGAACTTTACATATGACCTCTCCAATATTGTGGTCATGCCTCAAAATATAGAATAAAATACATTTGCATTTATACATCGGCTTTGAAATATAATTGAGGCCTCAAGCTAAGGTCAAAGAACAAATCAGCCCATGCACTGCAAATAAACACACAGAAATTGCTAAACAATAATAATTCTGTATGTTTGCATAACATTAATTAGATTTCTAAACCCGTGAACCGGTGATTTTTTGTGTGTGTTACATGCACACACACACTATTTATGCAGGTATTGCTCATCACAACCTGTGCCCAGACTAGCTAACACAGGTACAGCCAGACAAACACACACTAATACACACAGATGTTAGCATCGGATCCAAAAACAAAAGCAACTGATTCACAGTCTAGGAGGAGAAAACAGACATCTGCATTCATTTTCAAATATTTTTTGCAAACTTATTTCGGGGTGGGAAGTCTTTACTTCTTCGCACTCCTTTTCAAACATGTTAAACACATACACTTTTTTTTTTTTTATCCCTCTCTTCTTTTCCGTATAATTGTCTGTTTTATTATTCTTTTATTATTATGTGTATCATTATTATTTGTATGTTTTCAACTACATGTTCAAAATAAATCAAATAAATCAAATCAAATCAAATCAAAGATTTTCTTAAATGTGAAGTAATGGTGATTGACCATAGTTTTGCTGCTGTTACACACATGCACACACACACACCATTTTTATGCAAGTACTGCATACCCAGACGAGCTAACACAGGTACAGCCAGACAAACACACACTAACACACACAGATTTTAGCATCTGATCCAAAAATAAAAGCACCTGATTCACAGTCTGGGGGGAGAAAATAGACATCTGCATTCATTTTCAAAGATTTTCTTACATGTGAAGTAATGGTGATTGACTACGGCTTTGCTGCTGTTACACACACATGCACACACACACACACACACACCAAGGACCAGCAGTTGAGAGAAGTGTGACAATGGCTGAGTTCAGTAATTGGCTCTGAACTGCAGCTTCAGCAAAAGCCTCGGTCCTGTCGGAAACCTGTCAGTATTTGGCATCTGTTAGTCTCATTTTCCTCTGCAGGGCTGCAAGATGTTACCTACCTCACCGCTGTCACACGTTACAACGTTTCCTCCAACCACTTCTGCTACAACTAATAATACTTCTGTCAAAGCTGAGGCAATAGAAATGACCTGTCTTTCCCCCACGAAAATATTGGACTGTATGTTGAGGGGAATAGGAGACTGAAAGAGGCTTCCACCGCAAAAAGGCAGCGAGTGAGAAAGAGTCAGGAAAATACTCACACAGCAAGAAGCTGATTAATACCAACTGTTTATCAAACAGCAATATCCGAGCACAGAGTGCTTTTCATCTAAAGTCTAATGATGCTGCTGCATGAAGTGATGCAAAACTGAGGGATTTTCCATTTCCAGATAACCTGTACTGTGAGCAAACCCAATCTCTCCCTGCTTTCCAGCTCATAAGCTAACAATTACAGTAGGCACTCCTCTCTGTGTGTGTCCTGTGATAGACAATTTTCAGGTTGTAGCATCTTGTAGAGTTGTCCTCTGTTTTCTTTGCCTCTTTGGTTTCTTTACAACTATTCCATCAGCACAAGGGCCAATTTTGCAGAGTGCCAATTTTGTCTGGGCACTGAATGGAGCAGCCCAGCAGGAGTTCCGAGATGTAATACGAAAAAACTTCCCTACTGTACCCTTTAAAAAGAATCAATGTGGGTAACAGCAAAAATTATAAATAGCAGTGTTTCAAGATCTTTCAGTGAAAGCCTGGTAATTCTAGTTACAGAAACCTGCTTTATTGTTCTGTTAACCCTGGACTTCTTAGAAGCTCTGACTCGTGATGGGGGAGCCAAACATTTGACTCTTTCAGTTTGACATCAGAAAAGGATGCAAATCAGCTGCTTCAAAGACCTTCTGTCGCAAACTCAGCAAAGTGATTCCACTTTTCATGAGGCTTATTGTCATAAAAATAACTCATTTTCAAACATTTTTGCAAGATCAGCTGCTAATTTTTGTTGAAATCTTCATTCTGTTCAGATATTTCACTACTTTGAAAAGCCAGCTGGCCATCAGAATAGATTTTGTGACTCTTCCAGGGACATTAACATTCAATCACTTTCCAAATCTTATGACTGCTACATTCAGCTGTACTACTGCATATTCAGATTTTGGGGACAGAGAGAGAGAGAGAGAGAGAGAGAGAGAGAGAGAGAGAGAGAGAGAGAGAGAGAGGAATGGTGTTTAACAAAGATCTCCAGTCAGACTTCAACAATGTGGGGCAGTGTGGTTATGTAAGACTGCTGCACCAGACACCAGAACTTATTCCCAGAATTTGGGAGGTTGTTGGAAATTATTCCTATATACAGAGACTGAGGTGAAATGACTACAAAGCAAATGCCTTGTCTTCTTCACAAGAAAAGATTTAAGTTAAAAAAAATACATATATATCTTCATAGGAAGAGACAAGGGGGGGGAGAAGAGTTAAAACTTTCCCTGTCAGCCTGAACACTAAAAAGCACAAGAGTGAAACCTGTAATCTTACCTTCATTAGTACTGACTCGCTGAGTTTCTCACGGTTGACGATCTTTATGGCGACTTTCTGGCATGTTACACAGTGGACTCCGAGCTTGACCAACCCTGAGAAAACAAACAGGAAATACACACTTCATTAGGTCAAACAGGTCAAATGCTCTTTAGATAGCGGCCCTGAGGATGAATGGCAAGACGATGCATGTTCGGATGGCACCAAGAAATCAACTCACGCCCAATTATGCACGAATGTGAATTTCTAGTCAGCACATTATGCGAGGATGCAAAATTACTGGAGATTTAAAGCGCTATGTGTGTAAAATCAAGGGGTTTTGTTGGCCAACTACTAATGTGCATTGACCAGACTGGTGTAAAATGGTCCGTGACCTCATGTTCAGAATGCTCATAACGACTTCTTAAGTGTGTACAGTTCTTTAAATAAACTGCCCTCTGGGGTTTATTTGAGCCGTAAAGGCATTAAGTGAGTGGGCCATTTGTGTTATTGATTCCGATAATGTACTAAACCACTGTAATGCAGTTGTGTTAACTTGGCTGAAATTGCAACAAACAAACAGCGTGAGAAAGATAAAAAGGTCATACACTTAATGGGACTAATTATTGACCATCATCCCAAATATGACAAGAACGCAACATTAGGGAGAGTAAATTAGGAAAGCTGCATTTTGACAACCCAGCAGAAAATAGAACTATTTACTTCACAGCACAAACACATTGATACGCGGGGAGAGATTCGAGTGTTTGATACGCCATGCCAGTCAGTTCTACTGGGATTCCTGCACAAACACTCTGTCAAAACTCACATAAATCCTGTGATTTTTTTACACAAGCACAAAAAAGCGTCTCCCCTGCTTTTTCTTACTAAATATCCCCAGGTATCCTTAGTTAAATGATCAGTCACAAACAATGTAGAAAGCAGACAGTGATACCAAAAACGCGTGTAGTTACAGTGGAACAAAGTGGTGTTTGCATTTTGATACGGGGGGGAGCCATGACAACAGCACCAATCCATTTTCTGCCACAGAGCTGCAACCGTATTAGAAAGACGTTTGCATCACACAGATTACTTACAAACTGAAACAAACACATAAACAAATACCAGTTCTCTATTAAAGATTTCCCCTATGGCCTTGTGGTGCTGCAAGGATTTAGAAGAAGGCTCTGTAGAGGGTAATAAACACGGCGCAAAGAATCATCAGCTGTTCCCTACCATCTCTTCAACAGATCGCCACTGCACACTACCTCAGCAGAGCCTCAGTCATTATCACTGACTGTACCCATCCAGGCCACCATCTTTTCAACCTCTTGCCCTCTGGAAGGCGATACAGATCACTTAAAACCCGAACTAACAGACTTAAACACAGCTTCTTCCCCACAGCAATACGCACCCTGAACGGACTATAGTCCACCTCCAAGTGCAATCTTTTTTAATGCATAAATCTATTTTGTACTTTTAATTTCTTATACTTTATTAGT
Organism: Chromis chromis; assembly: GCA_900302755.1. Classification (NCBI taxonomy): domain Eukaryota; kingdom Metazoa; phylum Chordata; class Actinopteri; family Pomacentridae; genus Chromis; species Chromis chromis. Next base: position 12,104 of record OMNN01024120.1, read on the forward strand.
GTGCGGGTATGGGTGTGTGCAATTGTGTCTTTTTGAAGCTATGAGTGATTGTATTGTATATGTCTTTCTTTTAAGCACCTTCACTAGAGGCGTATACATAATTTCACTGTATATTTTATACAATGACAATAAAGGCAATCTTGAATCTCTTGAATCTAGAAACAACAGGAGATGATTTTTAACTTAGTAAAATACATCATTCAAGCTCTCAAATGGCTGGCACATGCAATTTACAGAAACACTGAAGTGGAATAATGTGGATTTCTCTCCACTCTCCTGCTGGCAGATATGAAGATAGTGGAATTAAGTTAATAGTGGTACTTTAATGTCCCTAAAACAGAAATAATGCAGTTCCTGTAAGAAGCTTGTCCAGGGAGAGAAGCAATGCCCTGCAGCGAGCCGTCAGAGCTGACATGAACCAGACTTACATGGGTTTTCTAGCTCGCTCACCTGCGTCTCTCTCACACTTTTATATCTATATGAACCACAGAAAGAGGAGTCAATGGGCTTTGAAGCGGCGGCGAAGTGTAGGAGAGTAGAAAGCAGTCTTCTGATGCCGCAGAAACATCAAGGAGGGGAGAGAAGTGCGGGGAGGGGAAGCTACAGCGGTGATGTAGAAAAGGAGAAAGAGCGAAATAAGTAAATAAAGAGCAATTGAAAAAAGTGAAAGAGGTTGAGAGTAAGGGATGGCACATTATTCAAATGACAGGCCGCAGATAATTAGGCAATAATGGAGAGCATTGTGTGGGAGTCGGGCTCTGGCTTGGGAAGTCGAGGGGGCCGCGGGGGACGAGAGTAGAGACACATGGAGGCACGAGAGAGAGTGACAAGAGAGATTGGAGGCAACTGCTAAAAAGAGGAAGATGAAAGACAGAAAAGATTTGGTAAAGGGGACGAGGCAGTTGGGCAGACGAGGGTGGGAGAACAACAGACAAACCCATTAGCCTTGCGATAGTAATCATATGTTAATGGACGCTATAGAGAAGCTCATAAGTCATGATAAACACATTAAAGAGAAAAAATCTGCCTGCAAACACATGAAAAGTTAACTGGATTATTTGCCTCGCCATCCATCTTCCTGCAATGCCTGTGTTTTGCTGAGCGGAGGGAACATTAGGAAGAAGGAAATGTGCACGGGGAACACGGCGCATTATGATTTTACAACCACTTTGCGTATGGGTTGAAATGAACTGTTATAAGGCAGTTCAGTACATAATAGACCGGGACAGAAGACATAAGCCTCTTTTTATGCCACGTACATAAAAATCATGAATAACAAAACAACAAGAGAAACTAATGGTCATGGAAAAACACATTTAACTGACCACGCAATTGTGCTTGATAAAAAGTCAAAGGAATACCACAGTTGTTAAATAAAACCCTAAGGAGAGCATTAACGTCTGTGCCAAACTTTATAGCAATCCATTCAAAAGCTGATCTCACGGTGTCTCAAGGCCAAAAACATCAACCTGACCTATGATCATGTCTGAAAAAAAAAGTCACAGCAAATTTATCTAATACCTGTTGAGATATTCCACTTCAAACCAAAGTGTAAACACCACCACTGCCATTCCTAGAAAGCTGTGATGGTACTATTTCATGTATTTTACTTTAGAAATAAGGCCTAGAGAGCCCAAAACAAGCTAAAGCATGTCATTTTGTGTGGGTGTTGCATGCAGAATTTCACACAACCATTTCCCAACATGCAGCACGTGCACATAATGTCAAAGTGTGGAATACAGAGAAGACATAGAGTCATATTTACCAAATCAGAATGCACATGAATTAAAGAAACCCAGAGACACTTTTTTGATCCCAGATTTTTTTTTAAAGCGTACCAAATAAATAAAACAAAATCATAGAATGAATAAATAAAAAAGCTTTTTTGCTTTTGATTTGGCTCAACAAAACAGCTTTTGTTTGAAGCACTGAGACTGTGGATACAGAGGCATGTGGCTGAGATCTTGGTGTGGAGTTGCAGAGAAACACACTTTCTGCAAGATTTTTTCATCACATAGGCATGTTTCAGCCTTAACACCATCACAGCATTTTTAAACCAGCATCTCTAAGATAAATGATGACTAAAAACGTATCTGTAATACCTCCATGCCTAATGTCCAACCCCAACATGCAATCTGACTTCACTTGCCCCAAGTATGTTGTGATATCTAATTAACCTCGATCTCTCCACGACCCCAAATTAACTCCCTTCTACTTCCCCTCTAATGCGCAGTAATGAGAGTGATTTGCCTGCTCCCAGTGTCCTTTTCACCTGTCTGTACCGACACCCCTTGCAGCTCTGGATGTGCACGCTAGGCTGAAACTGGAGCCGCGAGGTTAGGCAGAAGGATGTTTGGGAGATGTCCAGGTAAGACACCGGGGTTTCGTCTGGGATCTGGCAGGGCTGAGCAGGTAGGTTGTCTTTGAACATGGCTTCAAATGTAAGGCTTTGACTAAAAGCACAAAGGATCAGAGCCTCATACAGCTGCAGCTGACAGTGTGCATGATTGGTGTGTGTGCATATGGAGCTAGTAAGTGTAAAGCTAATGTGCATAATTGTTTAGATTCTGTCTCTAAATAGCAGAGCAGCTCTGTGTTGTGCTTAATTATCAAGTCATTTATGAACTGCACAAGGGATAAACACATACAGACTGCTACTGTCACATATAGTAGGGTTTATATGTCTTTTATTGACACATACAGTATATGGACAAAAGCAGGCTGTGCAGCGAAGTTTGCGATGCCACTGAATCAGCAAGTGTATTGATGTCTCCTCTCCTTTGGCCTCCACCCAAATCGATAGCATCAAATGCTCTTGCCTTCACAACAGTGTCAGAATAATGGCATCAGCCAGGGACTTATGGGCTGGAGAGGCCACCATTGACTGACCCCCAGCCTCCATGCCAGATCTGCACCCTCTACTTTCCATGCACCCCTGTGATTAATGATCTACTGCTGGAGGAAGGCACAAAATGAGAACTTTGCTTCAGGGAGCATCAGAGCTGAGAAGGGTTGTGCTGCACATTGCTTGGAAGTCAAGGCTCTGACAAATCGGGGCTGACTAATAAAGTTTAGGAATAAAAGCTGAGCTGATTGTGTCCACAGAACCAGCTATAGGAGAAACTGGCAGGGGAACAGAGGGTCAGAGTCAAAGTAAGAAAAAGAAACCAACACAGACAAAAAGGAAAGAACATCCACTGTGAGCATCAATGGAAGAACTTCACAAAAAATATGCACAATGGTTTAAAAATATTACTAATCAACTACTTTTCAAAAATTAAACCACATTCTGTAAGTCCAACTTCTGCTCTACATCACTGAGTCATGTGCCAGGACTGATTTGGAAACTTCACTGTCTCTTCATAAGTGATTGTGTTTCTTGATATCACTGCTGAACACGCTGTCCTGAAATATCTCCAATGGTGCCAACTAAATTCATTATGACAGCATGTAGTTGAACTTTGTGCCAAAGATTTAACTGACAAGGACTTTTTAGCCAGGAATAATTCCCACCAATCTGACATTTATAAATAGCCTTCAGTACATGTGGTAGGTGAATATATCCCACCTACTAATCCCCACAAACACACAAGCCAAGTTCCAAGAAATTAAAGTTTTGTTTGCCATTATTTGGTGCTATAAGGCATTGTCAATAGCATGTGACATGACCCAGTTGAAATGGGTTCCAAAAGATCCAGTTTATCTGAATAAACTTTTGTAGACTACCAAGTGAGAGCAGTGGATGTGTATTTTTATTTAAGTCTTTTCACTACTTGTGGGAATTCCCAGTGGACTCTTGTTGGCATGTTTATGTTTGCCTTCCACTGCAATCCCTTAGAGCTGTTTAGCCTGGCAAAGCAGGCAGGAAACCCCCCACACCCAAGGAGAGACACCCTCCCTTCCTTCTTCTGTGTTAACTTGAGAGAGCTTAGCCTGTTGCCGTTTTCAAAGTAGCCTGATCAGCATTTGATTTATCATCGAGCATCTAGGGAAGAGCAGGTAGGAGAGGAGAAGGACCCTGACTGTGAGCCTGATTTCCAATGCCATCAATCAGAAACACATAAAGAGGAGGCTGAAGGAGAACAGGAACACCCTGCTTGAGCTTGAGTCGAGGAAAAGCTCTTTATGATCTCCACCTGCTTAACCACACGCATCCACGAAGCCACACATGCAGTCGGTGTTTTCAGCCTTATCCTCCTCGCGGCGCCGGCATCCATGTGGTTAAAAATCATTACTGGATTAATTTCCATCTGGAAGAAGCTACAAGAAGGGGAGAGCAAAGGATGAAAAAGAGATGTTCCTGACTTGCGCACCTTTCTCACTTTCAAACCTGATCTTTCAGAAGCGCTAAACCAACGCCAGCAGATGGTAGTAGCTTATGCTGGCTTAGCTTTCTCTCCCCGAGGCGCTGGCTCTGAGAAGCTCGTTGCCCTTAGGCACAGATCTGTGAGATGCTTTCCACTTCTGCTCTCTAACCCTGAATGCTCTACATCAGGGTTACAGCTCTGCCTTGGGATCTGTGTTTGAAAGGAAACACAAGGTGGTTCTAGGGCTTCTTCCTACAGGTTTTTTTCTGGCCATGTGGAAAGCCCCTTGCAGCAGGGCGTGGGAGTCCCCTCCACCAGGGCAAAGGGCAAGAGTTACCATGATCAGCCACCTCACCTCTGAACTATCATTTACAGAAATGTACAAGTACACAGATGGATTTAATAAGCAAGAAAGTCAAGTAATCAAATTAAATTATCGATAAAAAATGCTACACTGAATTTCTGTAATGGCAAACATATCTGTGGGTGGTGACTAAAAAAAGAAACGCACACTTTCCTTGTAGCTTCGCAATATATTCCTCATAACACTTTATATTGGTGGTGACAAACTGCCAGATACAAATGGCTGTGATAAATTAATGCCGCCACATGGTATGTGTGTAATTATACGAGGGAAATGTTGTGAATCCCTCCCAGAGAATGTTGCTTTCTGCCAAATATTTCTCTGTTTTCATCAGAGTACTTGTAGTGGGGCAAATTCTTTGAAGCTTCAACCAACTGCCATCCATGTCCAAATCAGTATTAAAATGTTGGGGTTTTATTTTTTATATAATGCATTGCCACCAAAATTCCAAACAACCCAAGAAATAAGAAATTTTAATTCAACATTATTCGTTATGCATCACCATTAATTATTATTCTTCGACAAGGAAATTAATCTTAGTATGTCACAACTTTTATCTAATGTTACCAACACTGGCAATGGGACACTGGTATATAGTGTGAACTATAGAAGAGTATAGACAAGAGTCATAGTTACCAAAGTGGAATGCCATAGAGAGATACCCAGCAACTGTGTTAGGAGTAACAAATCTATTAAATAAAACTATAAAAACCTTCAACAGAAGGCAACTGGACTTCCCTTTTTGGACAGTGAAGATGGAGGGAGGAGTTAAGGAAGCCATCTATGTTTAGGTGGAACAGCCATCTCTAAACAGAGGAGGAGGTCTATGACACCAATTATCAGGTACTTATAATGCAATCTTGAAAACTCTTCCCAGAAAGTTTCACCACCATTAACACTTTAAGTCAGTCCTGACTTGGCAATTTCACAGCCATTTACACTTAGAGGCAGTCTTGGGTTGTTAATGGGCCATTAGCCTCGTGTGTTGAGCGTGACATTTGTATATCTTGTACTCCCCATTGGTCATTTACAACTGATGAAACGTTTTCAAGAACCAAAAAACAGAAGTCCAGTTTCCTTCTACTGAAGCTCTTTGGATTACCATGACCTGGATGACTGAGAATCTTCACAGACGCATTAAATAAAACCGTTACTACTGGTTTTTGACCCCATTAGTCAATGTGATGTACCTGTCTTTCCCTTGTTTCTCAGTTTCTGCCAAAATGTTTCCTAGTTTTTTCTTTAATCATAAGTGTTTTTCTTATTTATTTATGTCTGCATCTTTCTATTCATCCTCTTATCTATCCACAAAAAGAGAGGACAGAAAGCTGTTGAGTCATATTGTGCAGGAGGGAGACTGCATGTCAAAGATCAAACAATGTTCACTTGCTTCTCAATGAATGCAATCTCTGCCTGCCTCTCTCTCTCTCTCTCTCTCCAGCTGCTTCTTTCCTCTCTCTCTTCATTCACTAAATCTCCATCTCTTCAATTCCTCCACCTCCTCTTTTTGCTCTTTTTTGCATTTTCAGTCAGCCGTGACGTGAGTCTACCCAGCCTGAATTCCCCCCTGTAGCCCTCTAAACCCTACCAGCCAAAGCAACAGCATCAACATCAGTAACTCCAGCGGCCCAGACCAACAGAACAGCTTCAAAAGCAGGAAGAGCAGTTTAGCCCTGGAGTGCTGTAGCGAGGAGGGAGGCACACTGACGCACGCATACTGAAACTGTTTATTTGGCCTGCGTGAAATAAGAGATTTGCTCAACAGCTCCCTTATATGCTAACTCCCTGCACAAAACAGAGATCTTTTGGTAAATGCAATAATAACGGTGCTCTCCTGACAACAACAATGAAGCTTTTTTTTGTTCTTTCAAGGGCACCCTGTAGATAATAGGGATTAAGCTGCTTTGCTTAAAAATAAGTGAACTTGCTGCTGAAGGGTGTTTCTCACTTAAACCTTATTATTATTGAATAATATAGGTTTGCACAATTATCTCTGGGATCAATTTCTCTCCATTAGAAAGGTGAATCTATGCATGAAAACAAGAGAACGTCACTTTCCTCGGGAGGGTTTTGTGATCCAGTGCACAGGATTTGGCATTTATAATGATATTCAGTAGTATTAGATGTAAGACAAAGTGGTCTCGGTTTATCTTTGATTACCTCTGAAATCGAATGAACAGAATAAGCTTTTCTTAAATCTAAATGATAAATAATGTACACACATATACAACAAGCTATACCGCACATCCAGGGACATATGTGCTAACATACTGCTCTCACAGTGGCAGTTCTCCTTTCATCCAAGTATTCTCCGCAGCATTTAGCATCTGCTCCCTCTGTGTATTCATATGTGCGTCTAGTATATTTGTGTGAGCAAGCACGTTTGGTTTTTGGCTGTTTGGGTTAAAGGGAGATGAAGGTACAAGGGTGTGGAAAGCCAATTCCATATATACGACTGCGATTTACATAACATAGCCCCAACAAACATGGAGTAAAATGTGGTGTGAGGTGATGAAGTTCTGAGTTGGCTTCAAGGCAGCAATCTATTTTTCACATTCTGAAACAAGTATGGGAACAATTGCAAGCGTAGCCCAAAGGTAGCAAGAACTGAGTGATCCACTTAGTTGGTAACAAGCTCTCTGATTGGCATATCTTACAAAATTCCCACCCCTTTCTGCATCAGCCTCATCAGGATGTAAATATGTGCATGGATCCATCCTCAAAAGCTCATCACCTGCACGGTGGAAGATGCAAGCTTCACACACTTGTTTTCTGGCAACGAGGCAAACAAGTCTCATTGCCAAAGGGAACTAACGCATGATTGCACAGCAGAAAATAGCTCACAAAGTTCACATATTTGACTCCACAATAAGTTTGTGGATGTGTAAGTTCATCTGTGCTGGAGCCGTCTTACATTTAAAAGATCAGTACGGATTTTGTTGATCAAACACGCACAAAAAAAAAGTGAGGTAGAAGTTTGTGGGTAGAGATTTTGTCAGTTGTTGAGGAGCTAGTCTCCCCATTAAGTTGATCACAGACAGTGGTATCTTTTCTCTCCTAAATCTCTGTGGAGATGTCGCTGCAGATTCAAAATATTCAAGTCTGAATTCTGGCCTGATGTGACTGGAGGTCAGGCCAGAGAGCAGAGCGAGAGTGACACTGTCAGAGGAATGTTCTGGCTGAATCCCAAACAAGAACATCACAGCAAGCATGAATGAAGACACGGCAAAGGGAGATGAGAGGAGAGATGGAAAGAACAAATACGAGAAAAGAAGGCTCCGACAATGAGGCCAGTGACAGGGAGACGGAGAAATACTGATAAGGATAGATAAATAGAGAGATGCTGAGGGGGAGACATAGTCAAAACACAGAGAAAGTGGGGCCTAGTAGGGCGGGGCACAGAGACTCAGATCTATTTTTAATGTCTCTGACTGGGGATCAGCAAAAGGAATGTATAATTACAGCCTCATGAATAATGCAAGCAGGATTCTTTTAATTAGCCACACCAGGCCCAATGCAGCAACCGCAGCAGACGGGACAATCACGTGCACATACACATGACACACACACTCTTCTACAGTAAATACATACTTGTACACGCTAATAAACAAGGTGGCAAAAATGATCTTGCATATGTCTGTCACTTTTGGAGCCTATGTGTTTGCTAAACATGTACTCACCTGCTCCTCCAGGGAGACAGGAGTCAAATGAACAGGCGAAATGATGAGCTAAGGACTGGTGTCTTGGTGATGACTCTCTGATAGGCTTTAAAGTGAGAGGAGCCCCTAGACACCGCTCAGAGAGCTGCGCACTGTCTGCCTGTCATGTGTTAGATAACCCCCAATATAAAAGTATGAATTATTAAACATCGGACTGGATAATATTACAAAACCCCTCACTGTAACCACAGAAAGACATGCTGGTAGCACAAGCGGGCTCTTTCTGTATTCTCATGGACGCACACAAACATGAAAAAAAAAAAGCAACTTCTGGAACACACACTATGTAGACAAGCCAATTGTGTGAGCTAGAAAAGAAAAAAGAAAAGGAAATCTGACTCTGAGAAGCAATTAATCCGACCTTCCTCATCTATAATTCAGCTTGAGTTATTTCATTAATTAACAGTGTTTGGATTGTCTATGCAACATCTTCATTATCAAACATGGATCAAGCCGGAACAGACTTCAGTCAGATGAGTTCTCATCAACCTGTCCTAATAACCACTTTCTTCCGAGGGAAAATTGAAATGGATGGTCGAAGCTCAACCAGGAAAGAAAAAAAGATATTCTCCCCGCACATCAAGAAAAAGCAGGAAGCTAGATCCAAGTTGGAACGACGCATGAAGACACCGGCAGGATGTTATTTGGTTGTTATCTGGCAACTTGAATTCTCCCATCTTCAGAGCTTTAATTTGTAAGCTAATTTGTGGCTGGCAGAGACAGGCTTGAGTATGGAAGAGGATATTGGATGTAATTTGATGTCTCACTACATCTTCGTTTGTTGATTGGAGTTTAATTGGCAATGAGGGTGCTGCGTTCCCACTTTGGGGCAGACAGGGGGGTGACGGCACCCACACAGACTACAAACTCTGTTTCACACAGCTGAAGGAAAATGCACTGGACAAAAAAGGGGCCAATGGATGAACTGAGGCATTATTTTCTAACTTTGTTATAAAAAGTAAGACCTTAACCTCAACTTGGCTTTGGACAACTTTTTGACTTGTAGTCATTTGATAAATAAACTGGGAAAAAAGAAAATAACAGCAGGGAGGATTATCCAAGGTGAGCACAAACCCCACTATTATGGTCAATATGTTGTGTTTATACAGAATGATCTTCTATAGTACATATGTGTTTGAGGTGGGGGGCTGCCTCCTGGTGTGTGACATTGATGCATGCACACTTTTTCAACACAGAAGTCAACAGGTTCAAAAATACTGGCAAATAGAATCCTCTCCCAGCTTTTTCCTCCTTCTCATGTCTCTGTAGAGCCTTCATTCTGTACAGCGCAGAACAAACACTGCACAGGAGAAAGGTCAAGGTGTCAATGCCACCATTAGTGTATGGTCCAATCGGAAAGGCATGGAAACAATGAAGACAAGACGTGTGCATGAGAGTGTGTTTGTGAGAGCACAGTCTTGCAGAAAAGGATAGAAGATCTACACAAGAAATACACAAAATCTGCTAACTTCATTGAAAATACACCAATAAAATTGAATGCATTTATAGGTTGTCAGTGGTTGCACACTTTGTCAGTAGATCTTCAGTAGATTCAACAATATGGTCACTTCAACACAAGATCATTTTCTGATTAATGGATCGAGCTGAGTGGGTGAACGTAATGGTACAGAGCTACCCAAACCGATTGCATCTACACATTTACAAACACTTATTTTTACCACCAGCAGAAGCGCAGAGATGAGCAAACATGACTCATCTGATTTGGAACATTTTCCCGTTTTCTCTATTTTTACATCCGTGCATAATCCATGTTAAACGCACATTCTGCAGAACACAGTCGCACAGTCACGCAGGGTCATTTGCATATTACTTAAAGGGACATTACTATATTTTTAGCCTCTGTTTTTGCCATTTTCCACCAAGTTACACTTGTAATATACATACTGTCATACACGAAAAAAAAATTACTGCTATTTTTGCTTCTGTTCTGTGATCCACAAGTGTATATTATTGCTTCTTGGACGATGGAGCATGGATTCACTAAGAACTCTGAAGCAAACTCACTCTACAGCAAGCTTCCACCCACCAGCAGTCTTTGCTTGTTCATAGTATAACAACCTTGTATATTAGGCCATTGCATGTCTCAGTGGGAGTGACTGCAGATGAAGACGGGAAAGGGGTGGAGACAGTGTATTGTGTTGAGGAACCGAATGCACAAGTTGCGGAAGGTGTCGTGGTGGGAGGACGTGTTGGTAATCACCCCAGCAGCCATTGGTGAAGCTGTTGACATCTCTGTCAAGGAGTGGGATAAATTGAGCGGCTCTTCTGGCTGAATCAATGCGTCAGCGGCAGCTAGCTCATTGCCAAAGCCACCTCTGCATCTCGACTGTTCAACAAGGGAATTTCTATTCACCACAAAAAGCAGAATCTCTCTTTCTTTCTCCATCTTTCTCTCTCTCTATTTAACCCCTTGAGCTTCAGTCAATCATTTTTACTTTGTCCCGTATTCCTTCCACCCAGTCAATCAGTCACTCTGCCTCCCCTCTCTCCCCTTGTTATTGTTGTTGCCACATACGTCTCTTTCCTCTCTGTAATCCCCCCACACTCATTTTGTTCCCAGGAGACATAAGGAGGGATGGCTCTGCTGTTGCATCATGCACTCCTAGCATAGCAGTAGCTGCTGCGTGTGTACTTGCGTGTATCTAAGTGGGAGTTTGTAAGAAAATATCAAATGTCAAAAGACAAGAGACAAAAAGATAAAATCTTACTAAGGCAAAAAAAAAAAAAAAAGCTGGGCATTGACCCTGCTTGAACACTCTTCAGCTCGTCTATAATTATCACTGACTGTGTGTTTATACGCGTGTAACTGTGAGAGTGTGTGCGGTGCACACATGTGTACCAGTGAGTAACATCCCACTGCTGAATGGAAATGAAAGCGATTCTGGAGACAATCCAAGGCCCAGATTGCCTGCTTTCTCAGAGACTGGGCTCACGTCACAGAGCTTGGAACATTGCCTTGTACAAAAAGTGTAGATATATACGCAGACTGGACACACATGCACACACACACACACATTTAAGAACCAAATGAAAATACACGCAGCAGAGCACCAGAGGCACTCCACCAAGAGTCCATTTCACCTGGCCTTTTTACTGAACAAAGAGTAATGTGAGTGCGAGATGTCTGACAAAGCCGAGGGAAAACTCAGCCTGAATGGCAAAAAGTAGGAGATAAAATGAAGGGGGGGAAAAAAGAAGGAGGAAGTATGTTGACTGAAAAAAAGAACAGCACATTTTTAATAGAAGAGTGAAAAGGCAGAGGGAAAGACAGACAAAGAGGAGAGAGGGAGGTAGATGCAAAGAGTGCCAGGTATTCCACCACCAGGGAGACCGAGAGCAGAGAGAGAGAGACATCTGTTCAACACAACTTCAGGGGGCTTTTACTCTGATGTCAGCCTGTCACCACATACAGGACCGCGGGAGTAGATGCATGCAGAGCGCTTGGAGTACACACAC
>OMNN01024121.1:0-16440 GCA_900302755.1 Chromis chromis
GTTGGTCCCTCTTATGTGGTCAAAAATGCTCTGAGCCATTGGGCATGGACAAGAGGACCTCTCAGGGTGTCCTATGGGGTCTGGCACCAGAACGTTGGCAGTGGATCCTTTGGGTACTCTGGCTTGTGCAGTGAGGCCTCTGTCAATCAAACTTGTTCCACTGCATCCCGTTGATACTTGATCAGAATGGGGTCTAGGAAGTTTGGAGGTCAAATCAACATATTGGGCCATTGTCATGTTCCTCAAGATGTTCCTGATTGTTTGATGTTTTTGCCATGTGGTGGGGTGCATTTTCCTGTGGGGGTAGGCCAGTGACATTTGGGATTGCCATTTGCATGAGGGAGTGTGCTTGTTCTGGGACAATGTTTATTTGGGTGTCTAAGTCTCATCAACATGGATGTCAAAATCCAAGGTTTTCCAGCAGAACACCACATAGTACCAATATGATCAATGTTATTCACTTTACCTGTCAGTGGTCATAATGTTGTGGCTGATCAGTGTACATCACTTACACAGGATGGATAGTGGATTAAACTTGCGGACTCTTATTCTGAAGTCACGGTTGACAGGCTTTCCTGACACAAACAAATGTACCAAACAGCTGTAGGGATATGCTGAGCACGATAAATCCATGAACAGTTCCCATGTCAAAGGTAATAATGAACTCATAACGGCGCATGTTTGCATGTGGTCATTTGTGATTTCAACAGCTATTCAATTATTGACTGAATTTGTAAATCAAATGACACAGAAACTGCGTACAGGAAGCAGTCACCCTGTTCCACCCCACGTCACAGCAGCAAATAATTTATAGGGGCCTATTTGTCATACAGTATAGTATGTGCATGGCCTATTAGATATGGCAGTTCCATGGAGCATTAATCAATAAAAGGTGTCACTTGTCACCGACGTGTCTCTGGGAGCGAGAAGCAAGAAAAGCTCAGACATCCCCCCGTCCCCACTCTCATCACCTCTACCACGAGACGAGCTTATAGGACTTTGCCATTCTTCATCCGTCGACAGGCTGTCCTTGAACGATGGGGATGAGTGGCGGGGAAGCATTGCTATCACAAACAGGATTGGGGGAAAGCGTCCTCTGATCAATCCAGGTGTGTCATGTATGGCACATATTGGCAGAATCAGATGGGAAACGGGTGGAGAAGACATGCTTATTGAAGCCTCGGGGAAGTCAGTTAACAGAGCATGTTAAGAAGTGGACATGAGCAAGCAGATTTAGATGGAGATTTCTTTTGACGAATCCATAGCCAACAATGACCAACAGCAAATCTGTAGGACACAGGAGAAACATGACACTTTTTCAACCCTTATTTCATCATTTCAGATGTTACTTTTTTGGATCTTACACTCACATTGTGTGGTTGCACAGTATTACTGCATGCTATCCAAACCCCAGACACAGAAAAATCAGTGACTACTCAGGAGGAGGTGGGAGGAGAGGGGGCTTTGAGTGATGATATTCTGCCGCCTAGCTCCATAACTATTCTATTTATAAATTGAGATTTGATACCGTAACCTGAAATCTCACTGTGCTCCCTGCTGCTGCCACTTGGCTGCCTATGAATGATTAATGAGCAGATGCTGAACTGTAGAGACCATTATTGTTCTTTTCTCTCCTCCCCTCCCCTCCCCTCCCCTCCCCTCTCCTCTCCATCCATCGCTCTATACACTGATTCCTTCGGGGAGGCAGGGGATTACATTGCATGAGCTGGTATTTTTCTCCTCTCGCTTGGCCACATTGTAGTGAAACACGCTGCAAAAAATGTAGATGTTATCAAATTTTTAAAAAAGGTTTTGTAATTTTTTTTTCATGAAGAATTGGAGCTGTGGTGAGCTTTAAAGGCACAAATCAGCTTATTGTCATGAGTGATGGGATCATTCAGGATCATAAATGTTAAAATATTTTTTTTTGTCATTGCATTGGAGTGGGTGGTACTTTATGTTACGTGTACCAATCAGAATTTAGGGATGCTGGGAATTTTTGGTCTCTGTCAATCAAGTCCGATAAAACCCTCCCACAGAGTACTTGTGAAGAGAAATAGTAACGTTGGTGTGGGATTGATATCACTCTCATATCTGTAAATATGATCTCGGGCCAACAGCTGATAGCTTAGCTTAGCTCAACCTCTTAGAGCAGAGGAATTCTGCCTACCAGTATCTCAAAACTGCACTAATTCACAATATATCTTACCTAATCTGAGAAAAAATGAAGCACAAAAATGTTATGTTGTGCTTTTATTAAGCAATATGTGCCAGACTATTTCTTGGCTATGCACCATAAGTTTATGCAGTCTTTGGATGTGGGACAAAAACTGGTCCCTATAACCCTTTTGCAGTATAACACTGCCACAGTTTCTTGATTTAATGGAAATTTGAGATGTTTTGTTTTTCACTATGCTGTTTTTCACTATGCTGTTTCCAATAAAATATATCTAGTGTCTCAGGCAGCCCACTCTATCCTGTGGTTTTAAAGAAAAATGAGAGAATATCATTCACTATCACTACATTGGTACCAGTCTGAAATTATTTACTTAAAGATGAGAACACCTCACAGATCCATGACAATGTTTTATTTTCAAGTATTTTTCCCCCTGTATTTATATAGCCTTTTGAATTCCTTTCCATCTATAATCTCTATAATCTGATGCAGAACAGCGAGTACAAAAGTATGTATACATGCACAACCACACAGATTTCCATATCCAAACACATACGTCCCTGCTTTAACACATTGTTTCATCTTCAAGCATTAGAAAATAAAACGGGGGGAACTGCAAGAAAATTGCTTGGTAAAAAAAAAATCTCTGTCCACTTTTCCCCTGAGGAGGAACATGCATCTTTACTGATGCTCAGCAAAGTATTAAAATATTCGATAGAACATCCAGTAAATTGCACCATGTAATTTTCATTCTATAATAGGTTATGTATGGGCAGTGCAGGGGAAACCCACACAGAGGCAATTTATGTTGTGAGTGGGCAAACATTTCACTGGAGACAGCCAGCATTTGCAAATTACTATCTTTTAAGTTGGCAGACATCTACTTTCTCTCCCTCTCTCTGCCTTTTACAGTCCGTACTTACAGGACGCTATCAGCTCCATTTGGTCCAATAATATTCAGATGTGACTCTTCCCTGTGCCTTTCAATTAAATTGTTAATGAAGGTAACAATAAATAAAACATGGGGGCATGAAACAGACACAGCCTGTAGAAGAGGGAAGAAAAAACAGGATGATGAGGCAAAAAGCCAAACAAATGCATGTATTATGTTTTTCTTTTTTACCCATCAGGGTCCAAGAGTGGAAAGATCTTGTTTTCGTGGAAAGCAGGCTGAGGATGTGAGACGAAAAAGAGAGAAGGTGCAGACTGATTGCTCATTAACAACTAAAGCTCAACAGGATCAAACTAAATGCCTTGAATAAGAGAAACAGGAGCTTTCTGTTCCTTTAAACAATGAGGTGCCTATCATTTGTAATTCCTCTCTCTCCCTCTGCTGCTTTCTGTGTCTGTGTTTAACATCATCTACATCATAAGTCATGACTGTATTTGTAAAGCTTGAATGGTTTATGATCAAATGATCAAATGCAATTCTTTAAACCTGCATTCATTTAATTTAATTTTTCTTTGGCTACATTTGGGCTAATGCAACAAGCTGACAATATCAACATGTCATCATTTATGAAAGTTGATATGGTGCACATGTTATTTACTGACAGCTGTGGCTCAGACCGAGCCACACACATCTCATGCATGGAGGTAAAGGGGACAATAGGAGTGAGGATCTAAATGTCCTAACCCGCCAAAACTTAAACCATCTTCCTCCAGAATGGCAAATTCCACCTTTTGGGCAGCAAAAACACTGGGATAATCTGGGTTTTTCACTCAACAGCTGCCTGCTTCAGCTGGAAACAAGGCTTAAAGAGAGTGGTGAAGGGAGTGAATCAAAACAGTCAAGTTGTGAGCCAGAAAGTCTGAACGCTGAGCTAAAAGATGCTGAAATAATCCATAGAATTTTAGGGAAACTGCAGGATGAAGTGGATTTCTGTGGGTCACTATGAGGTTCCAAAAATTATTATAGAAAACTATTGATTAGTGCAACTTTTGGGAAACGAATTTAAGCAACACAAATATTTGTTCATTTAAGTTGTAATGGTGTACTATTAATTTTCAAATATCCAGATTAGTCTAAGGCTCATAAATCCATTATTGATCTAATGTCTGTGCCCCTGTGTGTGTAAGTGTGTGTGTGTGTGCTGTATATGTGTGTGCGTCACTACCTGAATTCCTTGGTTGCTCAAGCAGAGGATTCCATTACAGAGGTAAAGCAATATGAAATCTAATACAGCACTGCAGTTCCATTGACTTGTCCCAAGCCAGGAAAAGAAGCTTGTGGTGGGAGGGCCACTGTAATTGGTTATACATCCTCGAAAAAGTTCTCTTGAAGTCAATATCACTCGCACCAACCAAGTCCATTTCCCTCCTTCCATCTCTGTTCATCCATTCACAAAAATAAGACAATAATCCTACAGATTTATCGCGAACCTCCCTCCCTCCTCCTCTCATCCTTCCTTCTCTTCATCTCTCTCCATTAGACCGCTAATTTGATTTACAGGCTATCTCTTCTCTACTTACAGCAGGGGCAGAGATGGCCTGGAGATATTGGTCAAAAGATGAAGGAACATAACATGCTTTTATATGCCGGTGTTTCCTTGTGACAAGCACTTTGCACAGTTAATAATTTTAAAAAATCTCTTTACAATTGAAAAGCCACTGCTACATTGCTTTGAGGGGTGAAAGTTCATGCTTTTATTAAAGTTTATTAAAGTGACCACTGTGCATATGAACTGGTAAACTGAGAAACACTTTCTGTAACACATCAAAAATAGCAATTTTGTTATTACTGCAAAGTATTTTTACAGCAAATGTCCATTCTTACAGCTGTAAGAGTAAATGTTTCCTTTGGACTCCCAATACTTTGTAAAAAAAAATAATTTAAAAAAAGTTTGGCTTTTAAGCCGTGGAGACGTAGATTGTGTCATCCAAAACTGGTGGAATCAACACAAATGGTGAGATAGTAGAGGAGGTAAAAATGTTTGAATGACACAAAAAGATTCAGAAATGACAAAATCTTCCTTCAGCAGGCCGCTGGTTTACTTTGAATCGTTATCCTGCTGAAAGATCTGAAGTTTACCTTAAAAAAAACTGAAAGAAAAACAGCCCCAGACTTTAAATGCCACCTCCATACTTTACATATTCTTCTGGTTTATTCTTCCCCCTTGGCTTTTCTCCACACAAACTTTCTACTATCTGATCCAAGTAGATTGAATTTGGACTCATCCGAGAAAACGCGCTCCTCAACAAAGCTGCCATCTTTCTGTGCACGTCCCTTTGCAAAGTTATTCTTAGCTGTCCTGTCCTTTTGTCCATGTCCAATGGATCAGAGCATTTTGACCACATAAGAGGGACCAACACAATATTAGGCAGGTGGTCATAATGTTATGCTTGATCGGTGTGTATTTTTTCTGTTTTTTCTCTGAAACCACCCCATTGGTTTGCCAGTGGAAAGCTTGAAATGTAAAGCACCAACAGCTGTAACATTGTTCTGATACGGCTGAAACAATAAGGTTGTCATCTGAATTTATAATTAGGGACATAGGTGTGAAACTAAAGTTTGTAGCTTCAGGTAGAAACTACAAATGTGCTGCGAGTTGAACACAGGGGGCACAAAGTATTGGGGAGTTTGAGAATATTTTGAATAGTTAAAAATATAGAAAACACATCAGACAAACCCGAGGACAGAGGAAGAGCTAGAAAGATATCAGGAGTTATGTTTGAAGTACAAAAATAATGTGGCTGTGACAGCACACTAACCGCTCCAAAGACCTCAGAACTATTCTTGTGAGCGCTCATTGATTTTGCAGTGACTCAGTGTCGAAACATGTGGAGGTATTCATCCGCGCCACATGGAAACATAGATTCTGACAAACTCATGTGTCTGATTAGTGAAAATAGCCTCTTCAAAAATCACCCTGCCACCAGACGGCTACATGCTCTCTAAGCTGCTTACATCCCAACCTTACCTCCATCATCAGCACAATGTGTGAGGCTGGACACGGGTGCTCAGAAAAACACTGTATAGTTGAATAAACCACGGGGGAACAGAATTGAATAATTAAATATGGCTCTTCAGTCAGCCCTCATTTCCCAACATGTGACCCACCATGGGCTCGCTGGATTATTGCTAACAGATTATTCCTCCAGAACCAGAGGGGAGCCGTGGCCCACGGCTCGACTCAGCCAGGGACAGCACTTTCCCCTGAGATGAAAATGAGGCAGAGGCTGGAAGCCGGCCTGGTTTTCAGTGCAACACATTCAGCAGTTGTCTCCACTTTAACAGGAAAGATGCATACTGTGTGCAAGGACACGTACTGGGAGTGTGGACTATATCTTTTTGTACTCAAATGATGTACGGAACATCCTTGAAACATTGACTGCTGCCTATCTTGCCCTGCACAGGTATTATAAACAAATAACTAAACATAAGGCACTATGTAAATCAACTGAGAGAAAGACAAACAAAAAAAGAAGATAAAATGCAATGAAATAAAAGGACAAAGAGGCAGACACATAAATCAAGATGAAGCTTTTATTGTAAATGATACTAATACACTTTTTACATGCATTTGTTTGGATTTCACAAGTGCCGCTGCATCATGTTTATTACGCCCAGCGATTACATAACATACTTTGTCATGTCAAGTGGAACTGCAGAGGGTTTTATTCTATTTTCTTTTTTGGTGGGAAAAAGCAGATTTTGTGTAGATGAAGCACAGCAGAATAGCCACCTCTACTGACACCTTCATTATCTAATGTACAGTAATTTGACCCCATTTTTTTTTAAATCAAATGATATGCCTCTAATAATAGCCAGGAACTATATATTTACACAATTTGAGTCCCACTTTTCTGTCCAGTTCCCCATGTCAAACATGTGATTAACTGGAATAAACAGTAATTAAAATGTCTTGACTGTGAATAACCAGCCTACTATTACGACACCAGTCAACTAAAGGATACTGTGTCAGTGTCACGTTTTGCCTCACCTACTGTATAGGAGTGAAAACTGGTTGTCTGCGTCAGAGTAGTTCCTCTCAGAGTGCTTTTTTGTGGGTCATGTGAAGGACAGTCAGCAAGCAAAAGCAAACTGCTTTCCAAAATTTTATATTAAAAGTCGTAAATTACTGTTCTACCAGCTGTAACCATAATGTAAGCGTTTCTTATTGCACTGTGCCTAAAACACTTTTAAAAATGTAAAACCTTAATGGCTTTGTTCAGGACTGTCTAGAGGAGTCAGGGCTAGGGATTGAACTGTAGAACTAGTTTATTACTACTTTTCACACCGAGGTGAGGCAAAACACAACACTGACTCATCGTCGCCTTGTGGACTAGTGGGTCATTTTCCCGCTGAGGGAACAATAAAGTCAATCTCTTCAAATATCTTTAAAAGTTTTTATTTTGTTTTAGCAGGATATCATAATACAATGGGACTTTGCTCTCTAACTCACTGATAATATGGCCCACGATCTCAACAAAATGGAGACTGTAAGTTTATCTGTAAGTAATCCTCTTTGGGAGAATCTTTATAAATTAGCATCCTTTTCCTTTCTTTCTAAAATTCACAGCACCTTTTCTCTCATTTTCAGATGTCATTGACATGTTGTAATGATGATGATTATTAGTACAATAGCCGCTTTGACCACACAGTTGGCATTGTTACTGTATATATGCATGTCTACATAAAGTCTAGTGTGTAATATACAGGTACTGCAGATGGTTACTCACCAAAAAAAAGAATAGCTGAGTAGCCAACAGAACAAAGAGGTGCACATGAACAGAGACAGAGGAGACAGCCTGACGAATTCTCCCCACATGAAACATCTCTTCTTGGGCCATGAGGCCGCTGAGACCAGACCTAGTGTGCCATTGATCGCAGCCATCTGCGTTAGCCAACACATTGTAATTGCACTTTGCCGTAGTATCGACTTTGTGCTCAATCTTGGCCTGTCACAGAAACTCACAGCAAGCACCTTCTTCATTCCTTCTGCACCTCCTCTGCTTTGATGTTTTTTTCCCCCATCTCTTCCTCCACATCCTCCTCGGCTCATGCCCAATCATCTCATATTGATAGATATATGTTAACGTTTCTTTTTTTTCTCACACTGTAGCCTAAATAATACGTTGGGGTAGCGGTTAATAAACAGTTCCCAACCACTGCGACCCTGGTGAACTGCTGATGGCTCAGGACATTTATGAACCAACTAGAAAAGTCTTCCAGTAGATCATCAACTGATGATGGACAAAGTGCACAATGGCAGTCTTTTAGATTAAATCGTTTAGCTAAATTGCACATAAATCACTCCGTCTTTGCTGTTCACGAGTATCTTCACTATGTTCCAAACACTGCCTCTGTTTTAATCGTCATGCACAACCCTCTAGAGAGCACAAGAAAGATGCGTTGGTTTGCGAACATTAGAGCATCCGCCTCCTGCTCTTGCATCGGTCCGATCTGCAACTATCCTGGATCACTCATTGGCATCTGAGGATCATCTGATCTCCCTAAGTGCCACCTACACACACATTCACATAACATACTATCATTTTTTTTAAACATCCAGCTTCATGGATCCATCTTCACTCCTTGGATTCTCACGTTTTTCTTTGTTGAAGCATTACAATGTTTTAGAGTATATTTTTGAGTATGTACAGTGTCTCAAAGACCTCGCTGACACATGAAAACACCAGTGAACACAGGTCACATGCTTTTAAATATGGCAATGCGATGTATCATTCAGTCTCACTCACACACTTTCACATCTCACTTTCTTTCTCTATTTCTTTTCTCCTTTATCCAACCATATTAGTACCTTTATTTGATATTCACGAAATGCATTACGGCGCTCTGCAACCTTATTCGCCCTCAGAGAAGGGTACACTTGTCGGTTTCTCCAGAGAGAAGAGAGAAAATTTCGGATTCCTCTCCATTTGCCTCAAAAGCTGCCCGCTCCTTTGGGCAACAGCTCCGCTGCCTCCCTGCTTGTCAGAACAGCTCTCCATGCAAACTGCTTTGTTTTTCTGACACTCTCCACAAGCATCCTCTCTGAGCAAAAGGCAGCTTGGACGGAGAAAAAGGGTTCTCCTCGTTTTAAAATTCAGCTATTGAAACAATATGAGCCAGAAGTTAAAGAGGAAATGTTAGCTACAGAGTGGTGGATTTATGACTACAGGGTCAAGAGGTTGAGTTTTCCATTTGGGGATGTTTTTTTTGTGTGGATGTGTGGTGGGCTCTGTTTAGCTGGAACGACTAAGCGAGTGGTTATAGCTGAGAATAAAAATGGCAGTAGTAGTTGGTGCCAATCACGCTGCTTCCTCACGCTTCGCAAGGCTATTGATTACTGTACGCTTCTCATAGTCGATGCATGAGCGAGTGCACGCGTCGTTGTTCTGTCAGCAAAATGGAGATGGACCACTTTTACAGTAGCAGCCCTCGAGTACAGGCAGCCCTGAGCACACGGTGACACCTTCTCTGAGCCGCCTCTTGAGAGATGTCTCAAAAGGCTGATATAGACAAGGGCACTGAGGTAGAAATGCAATTAATGTCTTCATCTTTCTTGAAATTTGGTGAGCCACATGATTCGTGTCAAATTATTAGGTGTGAAATATTAAAGCATTCACCTCTATCAAACAATCAGACACACACGTGCGTACATAAACACAATGCATGTGGCGCGCATTTGATTTATTCTCCCTCTCTCTCCTCCTTATTATCATTCCATCTAGGTAAAATTTCTGCCGTTTTCCCTGTCACCGACGCACTCACTGATCTTAACTGTATTTCTGCATACTATTTTATCTTTTTTCACCCACCTCCACACAAGCCAACCTCTACTCTGTGTGGATTTGTGTGAGTGATGGAGCTTTGAGGGAGTCGAAGCAGCGTTCACCTCCCTGGAGCGTGGCTGGAGGGTGGTGAGCACCTCCCCTCCACTACACACAGATGCACATACTAAAAAGCAAATGGCCAGTTTTTTTCCGCCTGCCTGTGTCAACCCAGGAGGAACCCCAAGGTGAGTCCAACATCAATAAGATCCTGCAATAAAGAGGCTGGAGCGACTGCAGGGAGACACTATCCAAAACTGAGAGTCACTCCTCAAAGGTGTTTCCTATAGTCAGTCAACAGGCTATGAAACATAATCCATCTGGTACCATTAAACAGACTTCAGGCTTCAAAATGTACTATTACTCTGAATGTTTAATTTTTAGCCCTTGAGATATCGTTGAAAAAAAACTGCTTTGATGGAGAATGAAAATGTATTACTAAACAGACAAGAACAAGAGAAAGAGGTAGAGCAGTGTAGTTGAAAAAAGAGGATTTAATTAAATAAGAGACTTGTTCCTGATCTCTTTGTAAAGATTTTTTTTCCCTTACTGAAGAGAGGTACTGCTGAAAGTCTCTGAATGTGTGTGTGTGATGACAAACATGATGCCGACAATGGTTTGATAGCAGATACTATTCGTACATGAAGGAACATTGTGTAAATTCTTAAGAAAGGACTTAACCCTCTGAGCCTCAAAACACACTGGCTGGTTTGAGAAGCATGTTTTAAATAAAAATGAATTTAAAAATTCATTTTTATTTACGCATCTGTGACGAGCAGTTCCACAAAGAAAAATAACCAAATCTAAGTTTAAAATTGCAATATTTTATCAAAAGCACTTCATGCAACATGCCTTAAATAAAAAATGTGCCTAAATTAAAATGTTTGCAATTACAAGATTGTACAAAAAACTAAAAATTCTGCTCTCACTGGCACAACTGGGAAGCAATTAAGGACTCAGCTGCAACCAAAAGTCATGCAACAAAAATTTCTGGGACTTTTCCATGAACTTGACTGAACTGCAGGCTGTGTATCTACAGAGAAGTTTGGAGACAAATTAAAAATGTATGTTGTAAAATATCAATATCATGTGGAGCCCCTTTTTTTTTTTTTATATTGGTAACACACGTGGGCACTTGGAATGATGTGATATTTTGTTTAAATGTTGTTTTTTTTCAATTTTTGTGAACTAAATAATCAAAGAACTTTCATTTTTTTCTGTTTATAATTTATGGCCTTATAACTGTGTTACACTGCACAAATGACATTGTTCACTTCTGCTGTTTCCATAGACGTGTAGGATTTTATACTGGAGTGAAAAATGAACCCACAATGAGTAAAGATACAACAGGAGCAAAAAGTGCCACACTGCTTGGGATCCATACCCCTTTACCACCGAGCTGGTTCCAGTGCTAGTTGGGAGCCAGTACCTGACTTAGCACCAGTTCTTTGTGTTTCCACCATGTAAGCACTGGCTCCAGGTTCTAAACACTGGTGCACTGAGTACGTCAGGGGCTCGGGGCGGGGTTATCGTGACCAACAATCAACGGTGGAAAGGGACACACAAGCGATAATTTGTGTCCTTTTTGTCCAGGACGTCCCTGGTCTGATCGCACATGTACAACGGAACAATTGTGTCCCAACGTTAGCGCGATCATGGATGTGCCAAGGCAACAGGCGACCTCCACCTCGCAATCAGCCTAAAGACCATCTATAAAAATAAACATAGATATTATCATCAACTTATTACGTTTGTTTAATCAATGCAAGTGTAGTCGTTCTACGGTGACGCAATGGCATGGCTCCAACTTGGCTCCTTGCCAATGGAAAAGAAAACAGGTTCTTAGGAGGAACAATATTTGAACCAACTAAGCACCAGCACCGAACTAGCACCTTGTTATTCTTGGTGGAAAAGGGGTATCAGAGGGTTAATAATGCAAATTAGCTTCACATGAGCTTCCCTATCATAGCCAGTAATTAACAAGGTCTTCTCCTCTTTGAAATGTGACTTTCTAAGCAGCATGTGGCACCTAGCAAAGTTCCATAAAAGCCAAGTCATGTGTGAACTAACCTTGATAACCCTGACAACATTTGGCAAAAACAGATTTCACCCACAAAGACATGAAGTGTAACAAGTTTAAACTAACAGGAAATACAACGGATATAGTCTGCAGTGTGCAGAAGGTGAAGAGAACCAATTTTGTCCTTTGAACGGTAGCAGTTTACAAAAACTAAAGGATTAGGTCAAAGCAATTTAGATCTGATTATAAAAATATCCTCAGGGGGTTTTCTCCTGAAAGTCAGTCGCATCATTTCTGCAACCTGAGCCATAAATTTAAAGTTGCTATAGTGAGCACAATAACCTGGATTCTGCAAAACATTTATGGCTAAAAAAATGCAGCGTGTGTAGATTCCCTCTGCGCACCCAAATTGATGTCAAGTGGCGTATCAAGTATGATTATGGCACAGAATGCACATTTTTCAAAAGAAATGACAAACAGGAACAGTTGAGGTTAAATGTTTAAAGCATTTCAACTGCACGTCTGAAGGAGCAGATTCTATTTTAAGTCAATCCGGCTGTCTCCACAGGCTGCATAATAACTTGCATTTTACACATGCTATATGTCTCTAAATGCAACCCCAAGCATTTTTTAAGCTTAAAATCAATTTCCCCATGTTTTATGTGTGTAGCTATACTTTTAATTGTGTAGTAGGCCTTTTAGCATTCCCCAAACGCACCTATAGCTCAATACTGCACTTGAACACCTGCAGTGTAAAGACACATACAGTGCCGAGAGCTGGAGCTGCTGCTGGTTTGCTGACTTGACACTCACATTCCTGGTGTAAAGGTGCAGATAATGACTGAAAACACACCCACAACATCCCGTGATAGTTATATCTATATGCAAACAAACAAAAATCAAATTGACGACATGGAGCTCAGAAATTCAGGAAAAATGCACTGCCATCATAACAAAATAGTTTGGAAGGAGACCTTCAGTCAAGCTGCCAGCCACATACCTCTTCTCTCTCCTCCTTTTCTCACTTTCCTCTATAGTCTGACCGTGATTATAGTGCCATACGCCGCTCAGTGGCAAACGTGACTCGAGTGTCAATGCGGACCGTTCCCACAATCAGCATGCTGGGTATATATCAGCGACTCATCTCCAAGACACAAGCTCCAAGGTCCCTCAATGTGAGACATGCCATTAGGTTTCGCTCCTTTTTTCTCTATCTCTTGCTTTGCTTGAACTCTCGGATGTCATCGCTGTAACTCCTCTTTGGTTTCCTTGTGTAGATGTCATTTCCTCTGATGTTGTTTTTGTGGAGAGTATAGAGGTGGATTCCGCGCCCTACATGCTGTCTGTATCAATGTCATAATAGACCAAAACATCAGGGTGCCTTCTTTCGCTCAAAAACAGCAATATTCTGCCACTGTCTGTGGCTAAGTCAACTAATAATTTATTTCTGATCCGAGCTGCGTTTCATATTAAAATACAAGGATGGATTCACCGTAATGTCCTTCAACTGTTCTCATTGCGTGCATCTAAACAGGTGGATGTGTGCCAACCTTCTAAAAGGCATCCCCCTTGATCAACAGTTCAGTTGCCATAAGGAGAGGCAGTAGAGCAGAAGGCACCTTGAGCACAAGCTATAAGTCACGATGCTATGAGGTACTTGAAAAGAGACAAGTTGGGAGGACTAAAAAACAGGCCTGGAAGTGAGCCAGGGTTGAGGCCCTTCAATTTTTATGAGTAAATTCTACCCACAGAATATGAAGTTTTTCATTCTTAGCCATTGGGCAGATGAGTAGTACACAAATACACAGACTCCCACTTGAAACAAGAGTCTTGGAGGCTATGCTTTGGTTGAGTAGCGCTTTGAAGTAAATGCTAACATCAGCATGCAAACATGTGACAATGCAAACATGATGATGTGTTGCAGGAATAATGTTCGTTCTTTTGGGTAACATGCCAACATTTGCTTTTAAGAACTTAAAAAGTACACCTGAGGTTCATACACCGAGTAAAACCATAAATAACTAGAAAAGCACTCAGAGAGTTTACTTGACAGAGGCCCCACTGCACAAGCCCAGGATCCACTGCCAACGTCCTGGTTCCAGACCCCATAGGACAGCCTGAGAGGTCCTCTTGTCCATGCCCAATGGTTCAGAGCATTTTTGACCACATAAGGGAGACCAACACAATATTAGGCAGGTGGTCATAATGTTATTTCTGATTGGTGTATCAACACATTGAATAGTTGTTCAGATAGATCAGTTTGGGCCCACCAACAAAATGACAGACAACCCTAGAGCCAGCCAACTAGTGTGGCTAAAAACAGGTATGCAAGTATACTGTATATTTTAGGATATATTAGAACGTATTAAAGTACATGTATGTTTCTATGTATCTATGTATGTAACTACTTGTAACAAGTAATAGGTTGATATCAGCCATCCATGCCAACCTAAACTATGTTAATAGTACCTCAGTGCAGCAACAGAACCACCACACCGACCAGATGTGGGTGTTAGTCTTGGAGCCCTGCAACTAAAGGAAAATTAATTACCAAGGGTCTGAGTCAATCAGCCATGGATTTTCAATTACTCTTCGAAACGGTGTCCATGAAACAGCTTCAGCTGTGAAATATGCTGCTGAGAGGTCTGAGAAAACAGCAACCGGTCCGGAGATTCATTTCAATGCACTGCCCTCGACACAAGTAGAATTTTTCAGTGATGGCGGTCTGATAGTATCTGACTTCTGCTGTAGAGGGTGACTCCACCAAGCAGAGAGAGAGACAAGAAATGGCAAAGAGCTTGCTATAGGGGTAATACAAGGGCTGTCCAGCTATACAGAAAACTCTCTCTCTCTCTCTCATGGCCTCCCTCCCTCCATCTTACCTTTGCTCTCTTCTTTACTCCCTTTGACTTTTCAATTTCCAGAGACCTGCAGGGGCCAAAAGGCTAGCTCAAAGAAGACTGTAAATTTTTAAAATTCCATCTCCTGGGTTGCGGGAGAGACATGGCCGAGGTCTGAGATGGGCTGGCAGGCCAACATACAGAAACATGAAAGACCCTTGAGCGCGACGACACCAAAGACTGAATACTACTCAGACCTTTGGTTTCTGCAGGGCAGCGTGGCAGAATGAGATTGTGTTAAATGTGTGGAGGAATATTGGAGGGAATGAGGGCAGTCTTACATAGTTACAGTATATGTTTTTAAGTCTGTTCTTCTTCAGATCATGTGGAGGTTCATCTATTTTTAATAAAATCTGCAGTTATGTAAGATAACATAGTGACGCATTAGGTGCACACCAGACAACACAATGCAAACAAATGGGTAGAATATACTGCAAATGCAAAAATGTAAAAAAAAAATTACAAGTATTATATATTTAAGTTGGTGTTTCACATTAAAAAATAACATTATTTCTATTTAATGTTCATGCCTCAAGCAGCTTGTGAATGAAAGTTGTTTTGTACCTGAACTTCATGTAAAATCATAGTCGAACACTAGAAAAAAAGGGGAGAATAAATCAGTAAAGTGGAGGTATTTGTGGATAACCTGTATTTACTAATCACTAATACTGGGGCTGCAAAGAACAAAAAAAGGATTACTGAGAAGATATCTTCATAAATTACACATAAATACCATCCAGTGGATTGAATCATCTCTGTTCTCTATGCTGAATGTGTTCCACAGATTATAGTCCCTATTCACAGACAAAGGAGACCTGGCTATACACTGATGAGGAGAACTTTACCCCCATAATCTGCAAATATCCGTCTAGAAAAGCAGAGGCGTGTGTTCAAGGGATCACTGCTTACCCCGTAATTATTCCAATTAAGCTGATTACTCTCACTGTTCTCTTGCTGGTGGGGGAAAAAGGAAGTAATGCCACAACAAGAGCTTGAAATCAAAGTTTACCTCTGCAGGATAAACACCGAGCCCAAAATGAAATATCCATCCAGGCCCCATGCTTGGTCTGTTTTCCTTGAGCCTGTCGGATCGATGAGAGCAGGTTGGAGAGTGTAAGGAGGAGGGAGTTCCTATGGGTGATGGCAAGGGGGGGAACGAGGGAGTTGTTCCGAAAACCAATCAATGGGCAAAATAAATATTTCACACTCACCGGTGACCCATTGTTGGCTTTTGATAGCCTGCATGAATTCTGTGGTGAATCTCACACAAAAATCTCCCTGAACCGGATGAGAGGAAGGCAGGAGGAGTCGTAATATCTGTCGATAGGCTATGTAAAGTTTGATTGAGGTGTTCTAATATTTTCCTGCACCATCAAAAGCTCGACTCTGTATGTGGTGGCTGCACTGTGTCCTAATGACGCCACGGAAAATGTCAAGATTATTACTTGCCAAACAGTAAGCCAGACAATGTGTGGTCGGCTCTGGATTCTCTAAAGTGTTAGTGTGTGTGTGTGTGTGTGTGTGTGTGTGTGTTGGTTGGGTGAGGGTCTGGAATGGAAGGAAAAGGG
>OMNN01024122.1:0-19359 GCA_900302755.1 Chromis chromis
GCCTCTGTCAATCCAACTTGTTCCACTGCATCCTGTTGATGCTTGATCAGAATGGGGTCTAGGAAGTTTGGAGGTCAAATCAACATCTTGGGCCATTGTCATGTTCCTCAAGATGTTCCTGATTGGTTGATGTTGTTGCCATGTGGTGGGGTGCATTTTCCTGTGGGGGTAGGCCAGTGACATTTGGGATTTCCATTTGCATGAGGGAGTGTTCTTGTTCTGGGACAATGTTTATTTGGGTGTCTAAGTCTCATCAACACGGATGTTAAAATCCAAGGTTTTCCATCAGAACACCACATAGTACCAATAAGATCAATGTTATTCACTTCACCTGTCAGTGGTCAGAATGTTGTGGCTGATCGGTACATATACTGTATATATACACATATACGCACAGAGTCATCCTCATTAGACAAGCTACTTTGCGAAACACCAGAAAAAATGGGTGGCAGCAGCCTAATATGTGCACAGTAAATATATTTTAAATATATATACACATACACACAACTGTAACAGCTATATTCTGACTAATCTCCAATGTTAATAGATATAAAACAATAATGAAAACACATTTATTAAACTTTTTTTGCGTGACAAGTAAGTCTAGCTCTCATTTCATGAACAAATCTACGTGAAATTACAGAAAACCAAAATAATACCAATAATGGTATCTAATTTTAGAATTATATTTACATCAATAAACTTAACAGTCTCGTCTATTAAATAAAATAAAAAAAAATTGAAATTATCATTAATTTGCAAACAACCTGTTTTATTAAAAAAAAAATCTTGATAAAAAATTACATTTTATCTTTATTTATAGTTAGATATAATTACTGATAACTGTATTTTACTTTCGACATGCAAATTCACTGTTAATTTTGTTTTATATTTTCATTTAATTGGTATTTTTCTGTACTTCAAAAACATAAAAATTCAGTAAAATTACTTTTTTTCTCTCTCTCTTTTTTTTTTTTTTACAGTGTAGCTTGTAGCTTTGAAGGTATTTATATCGTCCACCGGGCACATATATCGACTACAGTCTTTGAAGGTAAATCCACTGTCTAGCCTTGCTCCACTCGTCTATATGTGACTTCCAAGTGATGCCATGTGTGTGAGCAGCTGAGCTTGTCAAGTGTTTATTGTCACTTTTCATGTGCTCTGGAACATTTCTGTAACATTTACTCAGCCTTTGAGTTATAAACAACCTAAAGCCCTGTACAGTACATGCAAGTCTTTGAAGCAAACAAACACCCTGTGCAGCTAAAAACCAGAAAACACTGCATGGAAAAAGGGTTTAACATCCATCAGGCTTCACCGTATGTAAGCACGTGACACAGTCTCAACAACAATAAGAGCTTCTTCTATTGATCTTGCATATTAACATTCACAACACCTTTGTCTATCATTAATATGATTTTTAAAAAAAGTAGAAAAACTATATAAAATATAGTTTTTAAGCACGTTGCTTCATGAATACATAATCCAGACCAACAGATTAAAGAGCCTTGGCTTTAGCACCACTCCAACCAGTCAGGTACCTTGTAATAAGAAAATGGCCATTTTTAATAATACTGAATCACTTAAGACTTCTTTTTAGAGAGCGGTGCGAATGGCAATGAAGCAGAATGCAAATTCCTCCCATTTTCTTCCTCAAATAACTGTCATATTCCCTAATTTAACTTTGAATTTGCCTGCCCCGTGAGATAAATGCCTTTTGTAGATGCCCTGCATTCTGATGAGACTTCAACAGTTTTATTAGATTTTATTCAACCGCCGCTCAAAGAAAAAGTCATCCTCCCTCAAGTCTTATTACAGAAATAACTAAACCAAAGACATGTGTTGCTAAGGCAGACTTCTGTGAAAGAAAAACGAAGGTCTGATCAAACTCGGCTGGTTTCTTATCTTCGTCTCAGAAGGTGCTGCGGCACTTTTTTTTGGAGAAAGTTATTTATTGTTTTCTCAGGGAACAAGACGGAAAGTCTGATGTGGAGAGACGGGCATCAAACACTGAGTAAGACGGACTCTGAGAGGATCCAACCTGTCAGCGTCCAGATGCCACAATGGAGCAATTATAAATTAGCGAGCTCAGGTATTAATCCAGCAGACAGCACTTTGGGATTGGCTATTTGGCAGGAAGCGTTTTGGCCAGAATCAGAGGTTGTGCTGAAATAGCTGACGCTGGGGGAGAGGGATGTAAAGAGCGAGAGTGCAAAATGGGGGGAAGTGAGGGAGGAATGTAATTGTCCAAGGCATCAGATCACAGAGTGTGTAGTCAAAGGCTGACTGCTGGTATTTCCAGCTAATGAGACACTTGGCCGTTGGTGGTCACAGTTTGGTCAAACCTGTACGCTTGTAATAACCATGTAAACACACAGACACACACACACACAAAACTGAGTCGAATAGCAATATAGCATTGGAGCAAATGTGGCATTTCAGTTGAACAAACTAGTTTATTACCTGCTTTCTGATAAACCCATATTTAGATACAGAAATGAGTTCAGACTACAAGAAAAATAGCATGATGTCATATATTGTTTCATGACCGTGAACACGATTGTATCTATCCAAGTAGTTACCATTTTAACTGTGACACAAACCTCAACAAAGCTATTTTAGAAAGGCCCTGGAAACCTACTGGTAACAACAATAATAATGATGTTAATAATAGTTTTCTTTATTTATGGAGCACTTCTCAAAATCCAAGTTCCAAAGGGCTTTACAAGGTACCAAAATAAAATGAAGTCATTAAATAGATTGTAAAAGAGGACACATAAAAACACAATTTGGAGTGTATGCTGTGGTAAAATCAGGAGAGGCTCTCTGATAAAAGCATGATTTAAGAAGAGATTTAACCAACCCAATTTCCTTGGGCAGGTTGTTTCAGAATATAAGGGCTCTGACTGTAAATGCTCGGGCCCCTGGAACGAACAGCAGACCTCTGTATTAAAATCTTAAAGTGTGTACTGGTGCAAATATATTAGGAGATCAGAAATATAGATGGGAGAGACACCATGAAGGTCTTTAAAGGTAATAAATAAAATGTAAAAATCTGTTGAGAATATGGGAGCCAGTGTTAAGAGGCTAAAATAGATGAAGTCTTCCTGCACATGGACACCCTATGTGGTTATTTTACATGACAGATTGTTGTATTGTATATAAAACCTGGCTCTTATCACTGATTTTAATAGGTGGTCCATATGACTTCAGTCAAATCAGATTCAGCCACACCCACTCAACTGTTTTCTATTTAGTTGAAACTATTTAAAGCTGGGGTCGGCAGAAAATACGGGAAAAAAGGGGGAAAAAAATATATATATATATCAGAAATTGAAAATCCAGCTATACCCCAGCAGATGCATACATGCACTTCATACACACAGGCAACGCAAGGTTAAGCATGAACACAAAAATGAAATTGATTAGTAGAAGAGTAAACTATTAGCAACATTCAACGTGGCCACTCATTGCCAACTCTCTTGGTAAATCTACCTAACCCAACCAACCACTGCAACACATCATGCTCAACACTACAAGAAAAGGAAGTTATCAGCTGACCTGCCTAGAAGAACAACAGCAAGCCTGAAAAACAGTAGTGACGGCATACCATTGATTCAGTTCTTTGAGTACATTTCACCAGTAACAACACGGTTTACTGTGTTGATTGTCCATCTAGATTTTCTAAAGCCTGAAAGCAGAGCCAAGAGAAGATACAAAAGTCTAGTTTCCTCTCAAACCACTTGAATTACAATATACTGAAAGGTTAGTGTTGGATTTCTGCCCAATTAAAATATAAAAATAGTCTAAATACTGCCTACCTCAGCTTTAATGTCGCATTTTCTACAAGTTCTGTGGGGCTTTAAACACTAGTTAAATACTGTTTTACTCTAACCCATGATCTGTCCCTAACCAACTCATTTTTTGTGCCTGAACCTAAACAAAGCCACAACAGTGTCAAACGAGAAAACAATATCATTTTTGCACACTGATTTTAAACTGTTTTGGACACAGGGAGACAAGGTTATCCTGCAGCAAGCGGAACAAAATATCCATGCCTATATTTCTAGACGTCTCTTTGGTTTATTTGAGGTGATTTGTTGTCTTTTTTTTCTGGGCTTGCAAGTCATAAAAATAATAACATGAATTGAAGAGGAGCTACAGTGGCCCCAGTAGACCAGGGCATGGCTTTATGTATATAGCGCCAATTCACAGCACAAGTCTCGGGGCCCTTCACATAGTAAGGTGAAGATCTCACAATATTGTATTATACAGAGAAACCCAACAATCTAATGACTCCCTTTGAGCAATGCAGAGTCATGATACATTTAGAGAGGCCCACTATACCAGAGTTAAGGCCCCTTTGCAACTTTAGGCTGTATGAGGTGAAAGATGAAAACTTTTGGTTGTTAATATTAAAAATGGTGTCCCTTCATTTGACACCTGATGTGGAGCTTTGGTGACCAAACATGACAAAATCCTGATGGTGTTAGAAATAAAGGACTCAATTTTACTAATGTGATTTTCTTAATTTGGATAAACTTAATCAAGTTTATCCAAATTAAGATAACAAGTACTTATAATGCCACTGGTTTAAGTTAGACATACTTTGATGATCTGATTCAACTTGAAGTTTCCAAATTTTCTAGCATGAGTATTTCCTTTATCCAAATGTCAAATATAAAACACGACTTTGCACTCTGTAATCCTACTGGAAGAAAATTGCGGTTGAGTTGCAACAAAAAATGCTGAAAAAATCTTGACGTTATGAATTCGGACACAGAATACTTAAAGAGCAGTAAACCTTTTTCAAACTTGACTTCAATTGGAATACAAATTTAAAGGGACAAAGTGTCATTTCAAGTTGATAGAATACACAAAATGAAATTGTCAGTATTAAAGCAGTAAGATAAATGAGATTCCTTCTGAACAGTAGGTTACTTGTTACTTCAACTCAGCTACACTTTTTACAGTTTGCATGTATGGCCGATGTCTACAAACCAACCATAATGCAAAATAAAGTGTCTGACAGAATATTTTGTAAGCAAAATGAAGCAGAAAGA
The DNA here is from genome assembly GCA_900302755.1 of Chromis chromis. Lineage (NCBI taxonomy): Eukaryota > Metazoa > Chordata > Actinopteri > Pomacentridae > Chromis > Chromis chromis. Next base: position 5,064 of record OMNN01024122.1, read on the forward strand.
AATATATGCAGTTGAACATCAAATAATCTTGATTCTTTGAGACTGATCTTTCTCAGTATGGAATGCTATGAACTTGTTGGATTATTGTTCTTGTCAAATAGCAAAATCCACGGCTGAAAAATGGCGCAGAAGATGAAGTGTCAGAACTGCAGTTCCTTGGATGGCCACTTGAGGCTGACTCTAAAAGCGGGTCATCCCCATAGACCTCCATGTTAAAATGCTCAACTATAGAGCGGAAATAAACATGTTTCCAGCCTGGTACAAAAAACTATTTTGACCTCTATAGCTAATTTTCCAACACAAGACAACTGCACAGGACGTCGATTTCTAAAGAACTCAGCTGTTTACATTGTATCACGGTTTACAGTTGTCCCTTTCCTCCAGGAGGCGGGTGGAAGAAAAGAACGTGACAAAGTTACTTATCAAACCTGCTTACTTCTTTACTAGTTCTTTTTACTGTGCATGCATGATTGGCACTCATGATTTTCTCAGCGGTTTGTCAAAGCTGTCCTCTGTAATTAGAGAAGGGCCACCAGTCAGTCATATTAAAAAAAAACGCTACTGAAATCTAGACTAACAGGTGCCATCACGCACATGCTGTTCGCGAGTTAATTAGGGCAAATGCAGAAACTTGCCATGTGACGAACGTGACACATGCTGACATTTAGCACTGGGCGTTTACATTCTATCATCACCTCACATTCAGACTGATGGTATATAAAGAATAACGCAGCTAGCGATTGAGAACCTTAATGCGGTGAATGTTTGCTGCAGGATTGTGAGTCACAGCAGTGCAGGAATTAAAAAAAACAACAACATTTTAACATATACATTGAATGCATTTTAGTACGAAACATGAATTTCGCTTTGGCATTTACTGCAAAAAATTAGCTGGCTGTCAGTTTAATAATGCCAGCCTCTGATTTCACACTTTTTATTTCAATCCTGCTTCAAAGTGTAGCTAATAATACTGACATAATGGATAACTTTAATGACTACTATGGCAGGAGTCCATTTAATCCATCACATAAAAACGAGTGAATCAATTCACCACAAGAGTTTTGTTTTATATATCTGCAGAGATTTAAATGGCCATGTTATAATGTAATGATATAGAGGATCTTCTACAGCTATAGGGCCACAACAAGTGCAAAGATGCACCTGAGGAAAATAATTTCATAAGTGGAAGGAAAAGCTTGGCAGGTGGTCCGGCGATGGCTAGTTAACAATACCTTCTCTTTTGTGTCAAAAACCTTTTGAGTGTCACCTGCTCTCTAGTAGCTGATGACATCAAACAACACATTATTCACTCCTGACCTTATTTTTCGGGACAGAATGACAGTTTACCTGAGCACAGCTGTGCATCGCCATCAGGTATAAGCCATTTGGGCTTATCCAGGTTTCCAAGGATTTTCGTTCAGGGCACATTGCCCACATGAAAGGGAATTTTGTCAGAGGGGCTCCATGAATTATGCAATGGCAGAGTGGATTTGCAGGTCTTGCTGAAATTAATATGATGTGGAATAAAGAAAGGAGACAGAACTGACGGTTTTATCCAGCAGAGACGGAGGGAAAAAACAGAATTTGGATTTTGAGTGGGCTTCAAGGCAATGATGCACAGATGATGTATGTGTCTGGATGCAAATGTTTAAAGACATTATTTTTCTCAATACATTCAGAATACACAGACAACAAGTGCCTCCAGAAAGGCTGATCGTCAAGATGTAATCCGAAGGGTTGTTTGCACACTTTGCTCTCCACATGACTCACTCGCGAAGGGTTGTGATTTTTTTTTTTACAGATTCATAGATGGCTGTACTCACGAGAGTCGGTCTAAGTTTGGTTTTGGGAAAGTTGCTGCTGACTCAGATTTCACAACACTAAAAATAACAGACAGAAAGTGAAAAGAAGCACCCATTATCTGAGGGAAAAAAAATAGTAGCTGGGTGTTTGTTGGATAATGGGTCATGAATCTATTTTTTCCCTCCCACTATTTGTTAATCCAAGAGGGCATCTGTTGCCAAATCTCTGTCATAATCTATGTCCTTGTCTTCCTCGGGACACTGTTGACCCTACAGTTTTAAAGCACTGCAGTGTTTTGTAATTCGACTGACAGCCAGACAGGCACTCAGACAGACAGATGGACCGATAGGTGCGTGTCCGCGGTATCAGTGTGTGCTGAATCCTCTGTGAAGGGCCTGCCAGTAATTATTTGCATACCGTAGGTGGTAATATGTGCTATAGTTTTATACCAAGGTGGCAAAGTGCTGTATGAATACTAATCCTAGTTATCTCAATTATCTGCTCTGTCAGGATGATTTGTGTAGAAAATGACACTATGCCAACCTGAGGTGATTTGATAATAAGTATGGACTGGGAACCCACAGAGCAAATGCTTTGACAATTTATCTAATTGACAGACTATGACTCATTCTGTCTGGCACTTCATTTCAATTACTAAGTCCGAGTCCCTGGCAGTGCTGGGGGATGGCTAAAGGGGAGGTTTCAGGATTTTCTTTTTGGACCATAAACAAATTCTGCAGATTTCTAAACCTCACTTTTTGTCTCTTTGGCTCAAGCATCTAGATAACAGTTGTTGACCGCTGTTGTGGAAGCCAGACGGGCAGAAAACCACTGCTCTCACACTCAAACACAGGCCCTCTCAGGCACTTCTTGCTAAAGTGACTGGAGCTGCCGAGGTGCAGTGATTGATTTTTGCACACAGACAGACTCAGACACAACAAACTGCTCTTTAAGATTTTTGCACCGCAAGATGGGCGACTTGAAATGCAAAATACTCTGTCTTTAAAAGTAAGAAAACATGCTTCCTCCTGCCACCAAAGGATTATGTGATGGAAACATAACCCAAACAAGCAGGATCTTGATTTGGTGCTGTAGAAACATTTGGTCTGGGTGATGGATGGGTGTATGTTTACTTAAAAACATCGGCTTATTTCCTGACTCATACCATAAACGCTTTCAATGCCTGTCACGTAGGGCTGTTATGCTTTGCTCAGAGATGTAGGAAGGAATTTAGAAATACTCAGGTCATGAATCTTCCTGCACAACTTCTGCCCCATTAAAAATGTTGGTTGCTTGTCTATTTATTTTTCACTTAACTTCTCAATTACATTCTGCCAAAATGTGATGGCTCTCCGGGATGATTTAAACACTGTCTCAAGCCTTCTTAACACAAACACACATATAATCATTTTGGGGAATACTAGTTCCCCCTTTAACCCATATTAATGGCAATAACTATTGATCAGCTTGGTGCAGACATTCATGGTCCCCAGAGAATGAATCCTAGTGCCTTATTGTATTGGAGAGCTATGATATGTATGGTTCCTAGTAAACGTGTCTTCATCTAGCGTCACCAGCGGTTCAAAGTTTTCACTCGTACAACTACATGCTTTGACCTAAAATACACCCAATTCGAAAGTTACCAGCTAGTAACCCTCTGAACCCAAAAACCATCTGGTAGGTTTGAAAGGCATGTTATAATTTTTTAAATGACAAAATTGCACCATTTATATGAGCCAGAAAGTGTAAAAACAGAAAGAATCACTGGATTTTCAACTGCCTTAAAGTTGCAAATTGCATCAAAAATCACTTTAGTCTACATGTCTAATAAAAAAAGGCACCGTTTCCACCAGATTCTCTGAAAAAACACAAAAAATTCTAAGAAGCTATGAGAGACTCAGCTGTCACAACAAGACCTTTCTGCTAAACAGAAGAGAGGAAAATAAAAATAAAACATTTTGAATCAATAAAATAAATGCAGCATGGTTCAAAAATGCTATACAGAGGAGCAAGTTGTCAGCAAGTTAATGAAAGATATATTCTACAATTTAATTTGGCAGATGCTTTTATCCAAAGCGACGCACATAGGTAGGTAGGCGGGGAAGCATTAAGGACATTGCCTAAGGGTCCTCACTGGATACATGCGCCCTGACCGGGATTTGAACCACCGATCTCCCATGCCAAGGTCTGGGGTGTTAGTCACTGAGCTATTCAGCTGCTTATATATTCAGCATGGTGAACACTGTGCAAAGAAGTATAAAAAACATCTAGTTTTGAGAGGTTGTAATCATGTAAATAGGTACATATCTATAATATGTGGAGCTGCCATCCCATCTCCCAATAAAATCTCTACCGCAGTCCTCCAGACCAGCATCAGGAGTCAGGAGTTACAAATGTAACCCGAAACAATGATCTTTTTCTGAACCAAACCACATAGTTTTGGCGCCTAAACCTAACAAAGCAAGTGAAAAAAAATGCAAAAATTAAAGTGACACAAAAGTCTAAAAATAATGACATGAACCCCAATCTCCTGCGCTATAACTGATTCATTCGCTGGGACTTTAATACTATTTTGGTGAAGACTGTTGTCCAGTCTAGGTCATCACCAAGATTGAACAAGATGATAACAGCCTGTAGGTGGAGGAAGATGCCTACTAGCCTTATTATTAAAGGGAGTGATAACAGATCACCACCTTTTAATTGGTTAACAACAATCTAACCCAGTGCATAGGCATTCATTGTTCCCAGTGGATGACTCATGACATGTGCCATCATACGGCTCAAGGCCCAATTTGCCCAATATCCAATGACATTCTCATGAGCTTAAGCTGTATGCTGTGTTTTCTACCTATTACTACATGTTAGCATGCTAACACCCTAAACTAAGATTGTAAAAATGACGAAATATTGACTTTTGTGTGCAGTTTACATGTTTAATTCAATCCCTTTTTCTCTTTAAAACTTGTTATCATTAGTTTTTCCACCACTGTTATGTGTTGTTTGCTTTCGTATCAAATTAATTTAATACTTATTTGTGTCTTATTAACTTGTCAGTTACCTTCTTGGCGCTAATCTCTGTAAGAAGTTTGAACAGTATAGACGCTAAGCTTCATCATGCACTGTCATTGTGAAGAGAAAAAAAGACATTTAAAAATAGAGTCACCTTGTGGTAGCTCTGACCCCAGGATGACCACGATGCACCTTGCTTTGCTTTAGTTTTACTTACACATTTTATTGCTTAATTTTATTTGACAATTAATTTGATTAGCTCTGTAAAGTCCTTGGAGAGGAGATACACTTGAAAGCCTCTACAGAACAAAACCTGACTGGAGAGGTGTATCCATCATCATTTAGGTTTGAAGGAAAACACATCATTTGCATATTTATGATAGCTGTTATATATAATGGGGACGTCTTTAAGCTAAAAGGCTGGTTATGATTTCTGGGAATCAACCATGTTAGCATCTTTATTCCTCCTGGGGGCTGCAAGCTGACATACTTGAAGTGGTCTTATTGGATAATATCTTTTGTGTTTGTCTTTTTCAAATCACTCTTTGCCCTCTCTGTGCAAAAATACATCAGTTGAAATTAAATTTGCATTCCCAATGAGTGTCTGGAAGATAATGTAGCTGTGTCCTTACATTCTGCTCCAACACAGTGACTATAGAGGCTACTTATTTCTCCAGGATGCCTTGTTGGACCGGTGCCCAGGCAATGGTCATCGGCCCACTGGTTTGGCAGGGAGCTCCCGTGGGCAGCGGCGCAGCTCGAAATGTGAGTCCATGGATCACAGTCAAAAAAAAAAAAAGCGAACAAGGCCACCATAGCCTGCAGGGAATGTCAAATTACAGCGTGGAGTAAAAGATATAAAGAAAAAGCTCAGACGTTCTGTGTAAAATACAATGCTCCTGCGTGGTTATTTCTGAACACTGACCCAAAGAATATTCTTTTTGTTTATCACATTTCTTTCCCATACTGATCCTACGGTTGTTTTTCTGTTTAGATCCATATTTTAGCAACACTGATCTAAACACTAATGGTGTTTGTGGGAGAGATTTTAAGGAGAAAAACTCTCATTTGACTGATAAAACTAAATAAATAAATAATAAAATAACTCCTGCTAGAATACATTACCATGTCAATGAGACATCATCCAAACTACAGCTATTTACATGCCTCCTTATGACTTCCATCTGCCTTCTTGTAGCATCTTCCCCTCTAACCAATTCACTGAGTCTGAAAATATGGAATCAAGACTGAGGTGAGTCTTGAGTTTAGCATGTGGATGGTTTTTTTTTTCTCCTAACCTCCTGGTAGAGAGGAAAGCCTCCTACCATCAGAAGCGAGTCTGCTCTGCCCACTCAAGGTCTGGCAGCTCATTAGGTTCTATTCTCGATCATGTGTGAGAAATTGCCTGCAGGTAACCAGGTCTCTCCATTTTTATTTTTTCCGCTGCAGAAAATTTGCACTGAAAAAGAGAAATTGTGCTCAGCCATTGTAGGAGCCGGCTAAACCTTGGACGGTTGTGTCTCCACCGTGACAATATTTGTATGAATGTATTCCTCCATTATACACAGCTAAGCTTGCATCATTCACCAGCACTCCTGCTTCCACCTGCCTCCCAGCTCCTATTTTCTGACTCTCAGGTTCATTTTTTTTTCTTGGTGGTGAGACACATTTGAATTTTCTTGGGGCTGTACAGTGAAGGAATATGTAACATGGTTTCATGCACAATTGGACATACTGTATCAGGGCCTTTGGTCAGGAGAATATGGATCCTGCTTTGCCATATTTTTGATTAATTTAGCTACTTTCAAGTATTAATAGAATTTACAAATAGGTCCAAATCTTAAATCTATAAAAGTCATACTGCATTTCTTGTAAAGAGAAGATTTTTTATTTTTTTTATTTTAGCTGTACAGGATGCAAATTGTGAAACTATACCAGGTGAAATTGCCTGAACTGGTCATGTTTAGCATAAAATACACTTATTTGATTTCAGAAATGTCCATATTTTGGACAGAAAAGATGGATAATTTAAAACAAAACAAAACATCTATGTTAACTGGAACAGCCCTCTAAACAAAGGACACCACTTATCAGGTACTTATAATGCAGTCTTAAGATTCCTCTACAGACAGTTTCACTATCATTAACACCTTGTGTGTGTTGGATCATTAACAAGTCGCTAGCAATGTGATTTTAGGGTCAGAAGAAATATCTGGGACTGATGAAGCTTCTTGGATTGCAGGTAAAATGTCTTCAAGAGCCAAAAAAAAAGTCTAGTTGCCTTTTAATTAAGTGCTTAGAATTGTGATGACCTGTGATAATGGGCAAAGACGGGTAACAAAGGGCAGTAAGAAAGAAGAAAACTGCAAGAAGCTGTAAGAAACACTGGAAATCAATCAAACTTTTCCTGTTTATGAGGTAAAAAAGAAATCTACTGCTTATCACCTTATCAGACTCTCATTGTGAAGGTGTTAATAAACCGTCTTTTTGTGAATCTAACTTAAAAAATCATGTTCCTTTTAGCTCTGTTTTCTATTTATGTAGCACAGATCAGGCTCATTTGCTGCTAAATCTTTGAGTGTGTTCACCAGCTAGTTGCTACATTTGTGCCATTTGAGTAGGTGGTGGATTTTTGGGGAGTTTTTGCTAAAAAAAAAAGCTGCGGACTGTACTTAAAATGAAGCTGTTCAGAGTGGTGAGAGTTGTGAGTCACAAAAACATAACAATTAGCAGAAAGAAGCTAAAATGCTCTATATGGGTCAAGGAGAATTCTTCTAATTTTGTTTGGGTTTGTTCTATGAGCAACCCCTTTCATATTATACATGTCCATTTGATCCATTGGTAATGTTAAAATATTAATAACTGCAGCTTTAAAAGTGTAATTTTACTTAGTGTGGGTTAATTACTTTTGCTCTTTCTGATTGTAAGACTTCTTTTTGTATTTTGCGTCTGCTAATGTAACACAAAGGGTCTTTTCAGCAGCAAAAACACTTTGTGTTCTCTGAACTTGGGTTCAATCCGGTATAATTGCAGAAATTTTTCACTCTGCTCACAGAGAAAAGCCAAGCAAAATCAAAGCCTTCAAAGATCGATGGGATGTAAGTCTGATCAAATGAAGGCCCTTCAGACATCAGGTGAGTGGAAGGAGTAGCGTGTATTATAGTGTGCACTCTGATATGAGTTCAGCTGATCATTACTTCTTTCATAAACAAAGGTTATGGCTTCACTATAGTGCAACATGGCTTCTGTCTGTATTTTGCTCAGGAATGTATTTGTAAATGAAAACCCCATTTAAAGAACCAATGTGTGCCAGATTTCCACTTATCATTGAATAGGTGTCGTTGGTCCCCTTGCCTTTATGAGCTGCTGACCCTGAAAGACTTTCATTGATATGGGGTTTAGTGTCAAGTTTTGTTGTCACATAATGTTCTAAAGGTTCTTTCAGGCTTTTCCACTCTGCCAAGAATAGATTCTCCTGGGAAATACTGATTCCATGTGGCTTTTCTGGTTTTAATAGGAACAAAAACGTGGACTACAAAAGGAGGCTCAGCAGACTGGTAATCAACAAAGTAAAATGTCCTTGAGTATTATGCGGAAAAATTGTGTTGTACATCTCGCATGAGGCAGAAAGTACAGCGAAAACTCCTCTCCGTCCGCTCAGGCACAACAGAGACAGCAGTGGTCTGCCTCATCTTCTGCTGCTCTGAGATTTACTACATTTGGCAACTGCTCTGGTTCAGTGTTCATATTCCCATTCTTCTCCCCTGTATTATATTCAGGGATGCTCCTTTTTGGCAACAATCCGGAGATTTAAAGATACTGAGTATCGCTTTCCAGCATCTTCAGTCTAAAAATATCAATATCTTCAAAATCAAAAGCCAGCATCAGCTGAACCCCACTGTGAACGGGGATAGATAAGCCCACAACACATTTTGATGTTGTTCCATTTCACTGCACTCAGAGCCAGTGTTCCAGTTTGCCGATTGAACTGGCTGCTGTTACGTTTCAGACATCAACTTGTCTGTCACAACAGAATCAATTGGTTTCCCTTGAAATAACCCTGCCCTTGGTGCGCTGCAGACAGGCTATTTAGCATAGTGGCCCATCATCTAATCGAACTCAGAGTAGGTGGCGTGCTTTAAATATTGACCCGTGTACTCAAATCAGTCCTGGCATCCAAACAGCACTATGACAGACTTTCTTATGCTGGGATAATGCATGAAAATTATTACTATTATCAGTTTTTTGACTTGAGTTTAACAGGAAGGCCGAGAGGGATATGGAGTCGACAAACAAAGGAAGATTGGTTTTGATGTGAGGCCAGCAGGGCTGCATGTGGTTTGAAAAGTTGTGAGATTTAACCATTACTTTATCTTTATCTCTCAGCACAGTTATCTCTTTGAGAGTTGTCCAAGCAGTATGCATCATCCATCGGCACAGCACAGAGGAATGCATCATGCAATGATTGAGTGATTGTATCCCCTGTGTAGCGGAGCGAGGGGACTGATTTTCCTGGCGGGCAGACAGACAGACATACGTACGGGGATAAAAAAGAAGAAGAAGAAAAGAAATAGAATTGGAAATTCAATCACTTCCATCCTTCGGTTGTGTTATTATGATGGCGGGTATGTGTGGGCCCAGTTCACAGGGATCACCTAGAGAATTATCTCGCTCAGCTGGAGGCTCATACATATGGCTTGAATACAGTCCCAGTAAATAGATCAGAAACCTCGCTGAGACTTACACAGGCTTTGCAGTGCAACGAGATAAAAACGCGCAGTTCAGAAAAGTTTGCTTTTCCTTCCTGAGCTCTGACATGCAGAATAAACACACTATTGGCAGACAAAGCATCAGCTCACTGCATCCCCTTTTCCACTTGCACATGCGCTTTCATGCATCGGCAAAGTCAACATACAGACCCCCTCATTCAGCACAATAAGAATCACACCGCACAATGGTGGAAAATTCAGCCCCACACCGACCTGTCTGACTCTCTGAAAACTAAAACAATTTGTGTGACTCTGTAATCCTTGGGTGAATTATTGACCTTTGCTTCGACGCCAGCACACCAGAGACTGCACTGTTTTTCTTTCCAACACTCCCAAACATAGAGTCAGACACAAACAAATGTACGCTCGATGCTACATTGGTAGGTGGGAAGGATATCACCCTCCCCTGCACTTTATGAAACATTACCTTGCACGGCAATATGATAATACATTGCATAATGCACACACACTTAAAAACCCACACAGGCGAATTACCTGGAAGTGCAGTCGGCTGTATTGCACTGTGCAACTGTGCTGTATGGAGCAGATAGCAGCCGAGTGGTTGGTGTGAGGTTAGGTGAGGTGGCTTTGGCCACAGTTACCCCGCCGATCAGCTGGGGTACAGCCAGAGGCGGCGGCATGATGGGTACTGGAACAAATGCGAAGGGAAAAGAGGCTCATGGTCCTGCAGTTCCTGCTCGTGTTGACTCCACATCAGCCTGACACATGGAGGCCACGTGCAGAGACAGAAATGAGACACATGTAGCAGGCCTCATGCTAAAAATGAAGGGGGAGAGCGGGTTTGCGTGTGCACATGTGGTCAGCAGAATGGCCGGTAAGGCAGGAAACAGGCCTCAGCTGCTCCTTTCTAAATAATAAAACTCCAAATAGAGTTGCACACACACAAATATCACTCATGTTTACAAGGTGCAGGTGCATGCTTGTACACACCCAATCCTCCACAGAGTACACTTGTTTGGTCAGATTCATACACTGTTCTGTGTAGCAACAAACAAACAAACAGTATTCCACAGTGATTTTTGCTTGGTCAAGACCTCCACTACAGCATGTGTCAAAGGAGTGATTGACTGTTCTCTCCATCTCTTTTTCTTTTTTTATCTGGAGGGATTTCTTTGGAGACGTCTCACCACAGTCAACACAAACTAAACATTTGGCCTCATGACTTCCCTTCAATACTGCAATGTTCTGCCAACGCTGTGATATATTTCTCGACTTCATGAGTGGCCTCAAGCTGACCCCCACAAGAGCATTTCACTCTTTTTCTTCCCTTCCTTGTCCATATTCAGGGCTAGAATTAATACACAGAATTGTCAAAATAAAACTGCCAAAGTAAGTGTTCATTAGATGCACAAAGAGCTTCCTCAGTAACCATTAGCGATGCTTCCTCTTTGGTGTTCCTCAAGGCTCCATGCTGGGCCCCTTTTCTTTTTGTACATATGCTTCCAATAATAATCCAATAATAATTGTTTTTCAAAATAATAATAATAACTTTATTTATTATTTTACTTAAAACAAGTAATCGATGACAAAAAAAATGTGTGCATTTAAAATTTATTTAAATGCATAATAATGTGATTTAACAAATTAAATAGAAATAGTATGGTTGCTGCAAGCTAAAACACAACACATGCTGGAGAAATCATATACATTCTTTGCTTTTCCCTTCCAGGTTTTCAAATGTCTCGCCACACGCCAAAGATTTGGTCTCGTGACTTCACTTCAATACAACACTGTTCTGCTGCCTCTATGATTTATTCCTCTTCTCCCCAAATGGCCTCAAAATGACCCCCACAAGAGCTCTCCATTCCTTTTCTACCCTCCCTTTTCCATTTACAGTGTCGGAATAAATAAATATAATTGTCAAAATAAAGCTGTCAAAGCAAGTGTTCATTAGATTAGACTGTTTTTTAGCACATATTTCAGCATGTAAGACTTTTATAATATGACTGAATGTCAGTTTGATGTCTGCCATGAGAGCATATTTGTCACATTTGTCTGAATTTCAATACATTAAACAGCCAAAAGGAAATTAATTATGAAACATATTCAAATGAATAAAAGGAAGATACAATGCTCCCCTAGGGTTCTTGTTGCTTTTTTAGGCTTAATTACAACTTGTAATGCATTATGTTAATAATATGTGGCCTGTGTGAATGTTCCCTGATTAAAAATCCTCCCACACTGCCTTTTGAACTGGTGGAGATTTGAAAAGTCGCTCTTAAAACGGTTCTTCACGTTGGAAATGTTTTGGAATATTTGGCCCTGTGACTTGATCAAACAGCTCGTAGTGAATTATCAAAGTAAAAGCCCCTTCAGTCAGACGCTGCCTTAGCAAGGGAGGCATTATTATAAAGAGGGCCCTCTTCAAACGAAAGCTTTCCAAAGATATAGAAAGAATAGCAGAGGATGCACGAGGGTGGTGTTCATCTCAAAAGAAAATTAGCGGGGAGGAAACGCAAAGGCTTGTCAGTTTGCAGCACTAAAAAGTGTTGGAATTAATTTTACATCAGAAAAAATCGGACACAGTTAAATACTGGAGGGGATTTAAAGAAGTTGGCCTTCATAAATATTTGCTGTTTTGCTTCCTGCAGGTGCTTTTAGAGTTAGAAAGACAAACCTCTTCTCACTTCTAAGAGACATTCCGGGTTTTTATTGCTGTAATAAAATGTTTTAAGCAGGACAGGAATCATTTAAGGACATTTACACCAGACCGAGAACATGCAGTGGCAGCTCAGTTTTTGCCGTTGATTCTCAGTGACATGTTAAACATTCCTGCAGCCGACTTATTCACACTGGTCACATCTGAGTACTTCACTTTTTCCTGAACTGCAGCTGAGCTCTGATTGTTTGCAGGGATTAAGTAAAGCCCGCGTTTCAACCTCTGCCTGCTCATTTTTCAAGCCATTTTGCATGCTTCCATCCTGCACTGTATTGTGTAAAAGAAAAAAGAAAGGAAAAAGAAGAATAGCAGCAGAAGCATTCAGAGTAATGAGAGCTCAAAGCTGGATGAGTTCAATTGTCAAGGCTCCCACATGTGGGTTTTTTTAGAGTAGCCTCCTGCTATTTCAATTTGAATAATGCAACTGTCAAATGGTTTGGCTTGGAGCCATTACATTACTTCCTCTACTCCACTTTTCTCTTACATGTACCTCTATTCCCCTCAGTTCTGCTGCATCCAACCACAAGAGATGGTACAAAAGATCTCAACATGTGGGCTTCAAAGAAATACATGCTGCAAAAAAATAATAAGAAAACCGGAATATGAATGATGTGAAATATTGATAATTCTACCTGCACTTGGGGGTGTGACGCTTTGATTGACATCTCTAACAAGTCGGCAGGCAGCGCTCATTTCCTCAGAATCATGTCTGATTCACATAAATTAGCTCGCAAGAACTTCCAAATAACACATGGGATTATGTGGATTTACAACAAGAGTGCTTATCACTGGCATTTTAAACAGGGCTGTATTTCTATTCAGAGCCGCATACGACGTTCCCTGATGATTGAAAGGCTATGATCATCACTGTCTCCTCATAAGACGGTGATATTTGAACAGCCAACATCACCTGATCACTATTCAGTTATTCAGTGATTTGAAACTCTGCCTACATCTCCCACGGACCCCAAAAGGAGCCAACGCTGGGCTGCCCACAGTCTCAGTGGGGGTTGTAACTAAGCTCTGGCTGCAGGGATGCAGCTGGATTACAAGACATGTTCATTTCTACATTTGTTCTGTGAGCGGAGACTTAAAAAAGGTACTATGTTGAATTGAATCCCATATAAACGGTGCTCTTTGCATCAGTTGTGCTCGTTCCTGCATTAAATAGTCAGCAGTCCACTAATTTCTTAAGAAACTTAGCCATTTACAATCTAATTTTTAACAAATTAGGCATATTTCCACTTCACGACTTTTATCCAAAGTTTTTGAGATCTCTTCTGTGAATACTCATTATTTGAGAGACAATAATTGGTTTTCCCTTTACTTCACAGAACTGAAACAGCACTTATTCAAATAAGCAATGGTATTTACTAAGAGCTTGTGCTGGTAACATTTTAAATTCTACTTGATCTGAGCTCAACTTTTTATACTGTTGATCATGCAGTTTTGTTGGATTGCGTTACAAATGGACTGGCATCAAAGACACTGCCTGACACTCATTTAAATCATACTTATCAAACAGAGATTCCTCAGTAATAGTTTGTGATGCCGCCTCTTTGGTGTTCCCCAAGGATGCATGCTGGGACCCTTTATTGTTTGTATACATGTTTCAACTGAAGCATAAAAGAAAGTGAAATCAAGGGATACATAACAATTTTTTTTTTTTGTGTAACTGCAGCTAAATAAAAATGAATCTAAAATAATGTGATTTAAAGGTCTCCTGCTGTAACTCTTTTCTAATGACTTAAAGTTCATCTAACATGTCCCCAGAATGTACATTTCAAGCTTCAGCTCAGAATTGTGCACAGATTGTTCATTTTGGCATGTCCATAATGCACCTGGTTTTAGCCTGATTTTATTATCTTTAGCTTTAAATCTAACTGAGCTGCTGCTGCTGCCCACACACATTTCATTACATTACACTAGGATTTTTGGCAAATAAATTAGACTCTAGGGAGGTAGATAGTTAGAAACCACGAACGTACTGGATGTTGCTCCTATGTTGGAGTTTCAACCAGATAGTTACAGGCAC
>OMNN01024122.1:25572-43504 GCA_900302755.1 Chromis chromis
ATATATATGACATATCTTGAATTTATCATCTTGAATCCCTCCCCAAAAAACACATTTTTTTCTAGGCATTATAAGTGAAACTAAGAAAACCACATAAATCAAATCACATTGATTAATTTAACAGTAAAACATTCCGATAACATAAATTTCAGTTTCATAATTATGTATTCCGTATCTATTCAATTTTACACTGAGGTTCATGTTCAGTTGCCTTGAAGATACAAATTATTGCAACATTCCTGCTTCGACAGGTTTGATGGATTAAAGGGGAGCTTCACTAGTTTTACATAGTTCAGGTAACTCGGCCTGTAAAGACAATCGCAAATTTGTCTTCCGTGGCTCTAAAGGAGAGTTGTCTTAGTTTAAAGATGAATATGATGGCATCAGGGTCATCGTAGTTTTGAGACTTCAGACTTTTAACAGAAAGCAAAATGACGGGGTTTGAAAGAAAGGGAATTTTTGAAGGAATATTTCTGCCTGACCCTACTAGAGAATAAGAATAAGGATACTTTGGCTACTACTAATCCAATGCTGATTCTTTCTTGAGTCTTACAACTTCAAGGGAGTGCAAAACTAAATATACAGCCTGTTTTTTGTTGGTATTTGTGTGCAAGAATGTCTTTAATCATGCAGAAATATGGATGTAAAACATGCAGATACTCGTAACATATCAAAACAATAAGATATTAAAAAGATGCTTAATCTCTCAGACCTTAAACCCTTTGATTGTCTGATTCAACGTTAAATAAAACATCAAAAACTAATCAGGTTTATGTGCCTCCTTATCAGTTCATTTAACATATTTAGTTTCTTCTTTATTTGTATGTTTGTTTAAATGTAAGTCTTAAAATGTGACCTAACTGCGCTCAGGTTAATTCAAAAGTTCAGGGATTTTATCAAGTGTGAAATTGTAAAACTATCTGATTTAAGCTGAAAGAACTTGAGAAAACAAGTTCAATAAGCGTAAAATATTAAGTTCAATCAACTATTTAGTCACAAAGACATTTTCCTTTAAGATAGAGAAATAATTCAGTGCTGACCTTTCACATGGTTACAGTTGTTTTCATTAGTATTGCAATAAATAGTAGGGACTTAATCCAGCTTGTATTAAAGACAGGACATTTCTATTTTGTTTAATAAAAGAGTCTTAAAAAGAGTCTCTGGGAGTTTTAGTTAAAAAACATTGAACTCTTAGTCTGTTGATTCTGAGAAAGAAAATTCTTATAAACTATTTAATGACATCAGTTAATCCAAAGCCATTCATTCGTTCAAACTTTCAGTTCAAGTTAGAAGAACTCGTGTTTATACCTTCTAAATTGATCTGAACATGAAACATGAAAAAAATTTGGTTGAAAACTTAGCAATAATCCTAACATATACATATATAAGACTACATCTTCAGAACAGAAATCTAAACATGGAGTAAAGCCAGCTTCAAAATTCTTTTTTTTCCCATTTTGTTGACTGACTAGAGTCAAAGGTTATTACAGAGGGGATTCAGTATAGCTCTTTTTATCCCTGCAGTAATCTGAAAATACAGTCAACAGCCAGAGAAGATCCATTTTCACCATGTTTTTCAATAAATCAGGTTATGAATGATAGATGAACAAACCCTTCTCTAAACACCGTCAGAGTAGAGGATCAAACTGGAAAGTCTGATCACTGAAGGGGAGATTTCTGGCTCAGAGTTGGAAAAAACAAAAACATTTAAAGATATGTTTTGTAAAATTACCATCTAATTACCATCATCCATAAAATTACCACATTAATACCACTGTGAGACGTCCCCAGCTGATTACTAACAATGAGACAATTAGTTTTTGTATTGAAAATATTTTAAAATGTGTTCAAAGGGTATTAAAGTGCAATACAATTGTATTAATAAATAGGTTTGTCATTATTTAAACACAGGCTACTTTGCAAAAATTTTAATTAAACAAACTGTAGTAAAATAAACAACTAAATGTTAAGTTACAGAAGCAAAATCGTCCCACATCTCAAAAATAATTATTTTCTTTCTATTCATTATAAGATTAAAGACCATTTTTGCCTGTAGTATGTTGACTTGAGCAATGAAATGAGCAAAATGTACATATTTACATGAACTAAACTAGAAAAGATGAGCTGATTTGACTACATTTCTGTGTGATGTTTTACAGTGTAGCAGCTGTACCTGGCAAAGGCTAATTTAATTACAGTCAAACTATGTTTTTTTTTAGGAATCTAGAAGGATTTGGAACAACAGAGCTATAAACATTCTAAATAACTGCTCAAATAGTAGATTTTTGGACATTTTTGCTAAATTACCTTTCTTGATGTTGACCTGAAACAATATCAGAGCAGTAAAAACTCCATACTGAGAGTTTTGTAGCTGCAGACCATATGCGATCGGATGCTCTCACACTGCCCACATTAGGTCATCACGGGGTGACACACCAACAAAGACGCCTGCGGTGCGACTGTCTCGTGGAGCAGCACAACATACGCTGTGCAATCACAACAATGAAGGAGAGAGCAAAGGCGCAGGGAGACAACAAAGAAATGACAAAAACAGGAGGGTTTTGCAGCGTGGAGGCGTCCGAGAGCAGACGTGTTTTTGAAGCCTTCCTGTCCACATGACATGTAAAGGTTGGAGCTCACACGTCCTGCTGATTGACACTTTACCTGCAACATGCTGCCTGCACACCTCGGCGCCGGCCTCAAGGTGAAGCTCGTCGCATTGATTTATATCCAGGATACACAAGGAGGCGTGCACGTACACATGCATGTGTGCAGATCAAACACATGCAAAGTCAATAATCTGACAGGTGTCAAGTCCAGCTTTAGTCTGCCTCCCTCCCTCCCTCGTTCTCTCTCCTTTGCCCTCATCTTTTTTCATTTTTTTTCTCAGCATTCCTCCAGCTCCAAAACTCCAGTGCCCCAGAGTATTAATTATTTGTATTGCCTGCGCTCTGATCTATGGTCTCCTGTTAGGATTTGCATGGATGGTGCAAGGCAGGCATGTCTAATCCTCAACCACAGAGAATTCAGCATCTTTATATAATAAGGATCTTGAAGGAAAGTTAGGCCACAAAAAAAGAACAGAAAAAAAAGTGTCACATTAGTTGTTTCTCAGATTTTGTCCAAATAAGATGAAGGACTCTGAAGAAGCATCTGATTTTGGGCATTTTTTCATACCCTATATCAAACTTTGGGGTTTGGCTGTGGATCACTCACGAAGAACAAAAAGATTCGCTGATGAACTTACATTATTCACACACTCAGGGACACTTTGAGGCCTTAAAGTAAGGCACGAACACACAGCCTAGAGTGACGCCTCAATTAGACACTGATTTTAAATTAAATTAACATCACTGAATCCCAAGGTCAGTGCGGCTTTCGGCCGAGGGATTTTAAGACCCACTTTATCTGTGAATCTACGAGTTGTGGTATTTGAAGCTTAATAGACGGTGCCGGGATTCGCAGGGTAAGGTGTAATTAAATGCTCCCAGACTAGTGATAACTGTTACCAGGCTTGAATGCGCCGAAGCAAAAGTGAATTGAACTGTGGCTGTAAATTATTAGCGGAAAATTTCATTGATACCACCGGCTTTATATCAATTACGGGAAAAAAGCAGAGAGTTGGAGCCTCCTTTTTTTTTTTGGAGATTTTGCTTTTTGATGCGTTTTATTCCTGCTTTGAAAATAATAAATGAACCCTCCGCTGTATTCATTATTTAGGCCGAGGAGGAGGGAAAAAAAGGACGGGAACTGTGGTGTGTTGTGGAACAAAGAGGAAACAAAGAGCAGTTTAAGTATTTAATCTCAAACTGTTCGTGCTGCCCGACTCTAATGAAACTATAATTCAACCTGTGGTAATTAATTAATCAATAATCATCTGTATTTTGCCTCGGTGTCTTCATTATCCCGCTGTGCTTTGCTGAAGGACAGGCTTTGCACAGTATGGGGGCTCGTTGAGTGGCTGCACAGCACAATGGAAGGATGCATTTGCATCGTGTAAATCCCACGTTGTGCTACAAGGTCACAGGCGAACTCAAGGGCAGGAATCACTGCATTTACTCCCACTGCTTCACTACATCCCCTACTTTACTTTTTAAGCATTTTATCCTGCATTCATTACTGTGTTAACACGTGGCAGGCTTACAAAAAGCACCGCATTCATCTAAGTAGATGTTTGCGTCCCTTAACTCAATCTTTTTGAGGCTTTCTGCTCTCGTTTCATGCACTCATTCCACCCCTCAGGCCTCTATACAGGCTCCCTTAATACTGTCATGTTGAAGATATGAAACTCGCCCCAAGATGTGCATTTGCTTGCCTGGAATCAAACCCCACAAGGCCCCACTCAATATATTCTCCCCGCTCTCAGACTGTCTCAATTAGGAAGTACTACGGCTTCTCCCCAGGCGTCTCAGTTAATGAGAAAGTCCTCTTAATCTTAGCTTTAGTTTTACTTGCCTGCTTAAATAGGGGCTATAAACAACAAAGAAAAAGTGGAATTTTTCAATTACATTCTTTCAATAATTCAAAGGAGGCTTTGTCTCAGTAGTTGAACTTGTCTGGCTGGGGATCAAATCCCATCTGAATGTCCTCACCGCTATCAGTCTTCTCTCTGCGCTGTTCGTTGAATTCTCTCTGATCCCGCAGAGGAAACAAGGGTGTGTTTGAATACAACTAAATGAAGCATATCTCTCATCAGCAGCCTGAGTCTCTTGGTGGCTCTTGTTCTTTCACTGTGGGTGCTCTAATTGAATTCAAATGCTGACCGGGAGGGATACAAAATGAATCCAAACAAAAAGCTGCAAGAAGTGACCAAACAAGTTACCATGGGTCAGAATTATGCAGTGTCGCTGCCCAGAGTCCTGAATCAAATATTTTACATCACTTTCCAGGTTTCTAAATCAAGAATATCATGTCTCTGTCGTGGGTTCTGAATCAAGATATCTATGTCACTGTCCATGGTGCTGAATCACAAATTATCATTGCATATACTGTATCAATGCTACTAAATCAGTGAATTGAGTGTAACTGTCCAGGGATCTGAATCATGAATTGTGCGTCACTGTCCATGGTTCTGAACTACAATTTTTGCATTGCCAAGCGTTCTGAATAAAGAATTTTACATCACTGTCAATGGTGCTGAATTATATATCCCTGTCAATGTTACGAAATCAATCAATTGTGTGTCACTGTCCATGGTACTGAATCATGAATAAATTATATGTCACTGCCCTGGTGCTGAATCACTAATTGTATGCCATTGTCAATATTACTAAATCAATGAATTGTGTGTCACTGTCCATGGTGCTGAATCACAAGTTTTATAATATTGTCAATGTTACCAAATCAATGAATTCTGCACGACTGTCTAGAGTTCGAAATCAAGATTTTTACATTGCTATCCATGATGCTGAATTATGCATTATACATCACTGCTAATGTTGCTAAACGGTCCTGAATCTCAATTTTACGTCACTGTTCATTGTTATTGTCAATCTTACTGAATCAGTGAATTATGTGTCACTGTGCAGAGTTCTAAAACAAGAATTTTACATAAATGTCTATGATTCTAATTCACTAATTGTATATCACTGTCACTAAATCATTGAATTGGTCAATCTGGTTCATGAATGAATCATATGCCACTGTCCATGGTCCTGAATCACTAATGGTATATTATTGCCAATGTTATAAAATCAACAAATTGTGTGTCACTGTCCAGAATACTGCATCAAGAAATCTACATCACTGCCCATGGTTCTACATCACAAATTGTAAACTCCTGCCAATGTTACTAAATCAACAGTTTTTGTGTCACTGTTCATGATTCAAATCAGAATTTCACATCACTGTACAAAGTTTTAAATCATTAATTGTATCACTGTCCAGGGTTTTGAATCAAGAATTCCATATCAACGTCGATGCTACCAAATCACTGAATTGTGTGGGACTGTCCATGGTTCTGAATCAAGAATTGCGAGTTACTGTCCAGAGTTCTAAAGTAAGAATGTTATGTCACTGTCCATGGTTCTGATTTAAGAGTTTCATGTCACTGTTCAGAGTTCAGGATAAAGAACTCCATGTCTCTATCCATGGTACTGAATCACAATTTTACATCACTGCCCAGAGTTCGGGATCAATAATTTAATGCCACTGCCCATGGTGCTGAATCATAAAAATCATGAATTGTGTGTCACTGTCCAGAATCTGAATCATGAATTTTGTGTCACTGTTATTTATGATATTATATATCATTGTCAATGTCAATAAATCAATTAATTGTGTATCACTGTCCATGGTTCTCCATCAAAAGTTTCCATCATTGTCCAGAGTTCTGGATCAAGATTTTCATGTCACTGCCCATGTTGCTGAATCACAAATTGTATGACATTGTCAAGTTATTAAATCAACGAAATTGTGTGTCACTGTCCATAGTTCTGAATCATAATTTTACATCACTGTCCAGAGTTTTGAGTCAGGAATGTCATGTCACTGTCCATGGTGCTGAATCATGAATTATGTGTCACTTTCCAGGGCAGTGACCAAATGCAGCAGTGTACAGAGTCTATACAGAAAGCCATGTCATGTTAGGTCCAATCCAGACTTAATAAAATGTTATCTGATCAATTTATTCAGCTTTTACACAGCAATCTGTTATCTCTGTTTATGATTTCATATTATCTTACATGCACCTTACATTTATATGTAAAGCAGCCATCATAATAATCTACTGCTGGATCTCAATCGAACTAGACTTGATTGCAGGAATTGTTATGCATCTGAAAAATTAAATAAAAAGGGATTCATATCTGGGTTTAAATCATGCTTTTGCGTCATGGTATGCGATGTATCATCATCCACAGTTGTGTAAATTGTACCTCAACTCTGAATCTGTGAGTGAATAAATTCTATATATGATCATTATACACACACTGATGATCCTGTTTTCAGCCTACAGCGCTCATTGCAACATAAAGTATTTCCCTTTCCTCTGAGAAAATCCTATATTTCTGCCTAATCTGTAAAAAACCAATGACTGTGCTTTGGGCACTAACGTCCCCAAACCACACAGCGGCATCACATTCAGCCCTGACTCCCCCTGGTGTCACACTGCCTGGTTCTGCATCAGTGATCGTGTGCCACTTTCCATGTTGCTGAATCAAGGATTGTTGTCACAAGCTCTGGTTCAGCATCAAAGATTGTGCCTCCCTGTCCTTGCTTCTGATTTCAGAATGCCGTCTGTCTGCATTTTGTGTTGCTGCCCACAGTTCAGGGTGATTTTTCATTTCCCCACGATGCTCCCATGATGATTTGTGTCTCTTAACTCTGGTTGAATTTAAGATTTTTGGCCATCTGTGGTGCTGAATCAAGGCATGAATTCTGTCAGTGTTATTATTGGACACTCAAACAAAACAGGGGACTGTAAATCTAGTGCCACAGTGTCACCATCTATCTTTCATCTATGGGTAAGAATTGTGTGGCCCTGTCCGTGGTTCTGAATCATACCTGGGTGCCAGTGTCCATGGTCAGTGTGCTTCTTCATTATCTGTCCTGCTGAATCATGAACTGTCACCATATATGGTCGTACATGAACTATGTCCCTGCAATGAATAAAAATGTCTTTTTTCCCCCTGACAGTGCTGAATCAATGACAGAGCTTGCTGTCTGTGAATCAAAGAAAATATTTTACTGTCCCTGAACTTAAATCAAGGGTTACCTTCCATGGATCAAAGAATTATGTGTCACTGATTGGATTACATCTCTGAAAAATAAAGTCACCGTGCCATTACAGGCCTGGCTGGATTTTCCAATCTTTTCTTTTCTATGTTTTCTATATATGTGACAGTGTGTCAGAGTGCCAACATACTGTATAGGTGCGTGAATACACTCATTTGAGACCAACGCCTTGCTTGGATGATGAACCAAGCAGGGAGCAGTGACAAAATGCTGCAGTCTGTTCATGGTTTAACATTGATTTTGAATGTGTGTGTCATGAATATGTAAAATGACCATCATATTAATCTACTGATGCATTTCAAGAATGATCACGTCCCACTTATTAAAAGCTTTTCTGTCACGGAATACTATAAGAATCAAATCAGGTGTATAATGTTCCTATTGTAGACTCAAACATAAGAACTATCTGTGATAAAAGGTGACTTTATTCAGCCTCTCTGACTGATCAATGCTGCCACCAACCACGTAACATTTAGTTTGAGTGCAAAACCAGACGAACACAATTCAATTTGCTCCAATTCAACCGAAATCTGATTCTGCACGAGTTCAGCTGCCTGGCATTTCCCCTCATACCCTGAGGCGCTCAAAAACTATCCATTATGGTGTTGTGCATGACGTCAAAGCAAGTCGGCATCAGACGGGGGGCTGTAAATCTAACCAGCGTGCATTGTGGGATCGATACTGTGCAGGGAAACAAGCTGATTCTGATCGGGGAGTGTCTGCTGCTGATTGGTCCATTTGCAACATCCTCTCTTTTAAAATGACCAATTAAATATCTGACAGGTCTGACAACAGCAACACATTTGTAGATACTTCTTGTATTAGACTTTTAGGCTATTTATAGACTAGTTGTTAAATTGTATGAATACAAGAATAATCATTTTCTATATAGTGAAGTCGGAGGTACACTGTTCTGCTGTTTTGCTATCCCAAAGTGAGGTATCTTTTGTTTGCTTCTCTTCAGGTTACTCAGCACTTTGTGAGGAGATAGATTCTTTCGATTGTACTTTCAGCCTTGGTCCACCCTGAATTATATCACTTATTGTCACTATATCACCATAAAGAGTGACACAGATCCTTGATTCAGAACTCAAACAGTCACATTCAGTGCTCCTGGATTTCAGTCAAGAATTATGTGTCACTCTGAGAAAGAGAGTCGGAGTCACTGTTCATTAGTCTTAATCAACGACTGCAGCCACTGTTTGTCCTCCTGAATCAAGGATGGTGTGTCACTGTCCACGGTGCTTAATCACATGGCCATATTAGGCAACACTTCTGACAGAACAGTTGACAGTATTAACACATACAGTTAATCCCCAAATTATTCATACCCACGCTAAATTCTGATTTGTAGTGAAGTTTGATTTGACTAATAGATTTGTTCTGGCATGAATAAGCAACAAAACATGGGAAGACACTGTGTTAGAGATTGAAAATGAGAAATGTGAGCTATTTTTATGTTTTATTTACATTTTAAGTGAGACAATCATGTCCAAAATTGCCTTTTTTTTAAGGAATTGCAGCTTCTACACCATTCTAAATGCTCCTTGTGATTTCTACAAAAGCCTTCTTGTGCATTGTAAACTGAAAACAGCAGCAGTATGTCTCTAGTCAGTCAGTGGTCAACTGCAAGTCATGGTTAAAACCAATCATGCTATTGTGGCTGCTTACCTTGACAAAGACTATAAAGTCGTATCCAAGTATTTTCAAGTGCCAGCAACCACAGCGCAAAGCCGAATCAAAAAGAACAAGGAGTTCCACACTTTGAAAAATCTCAAAGGTCGTGGTTAGAAGCCAAATTCGATCCCTGTGCTGGCAGGAATGGTAATACGAGAGGCCAAGACGAATCAAAGGGTCACCACCAAGACCATCCTGATGAATGTGAGCAATTCTGGTACCAACGTCTCAATCAGACACTCCAGCAGACACTGAACAAGGCTCCATGACAGGCAGACAATAGCTCAACCTTTCCAAAAGCTCACCTGCACAAAGAAGAAAGCTTTTGGTCATCAGCTCTGTGGCCGGATGAGATGGAAATGGAGTTGTCCGGACACATGGCTTTCATTTAGTGAAAGAAAGGAGAAGCATTCAAGCTGGAGAACACCGTCCTCATGCTCAAACATGGAGGTAAAATGTCGATGCTTGGGGGATGTTTTTCACCCAACAGGCCAGACAACCTTATCAAAGACAACTGCATCATGATAAAAGAGAATGGCTGTAAGACTTTGGAGGAAAACATCAGACAATCTGCAGAAAAACCTTCTAACAAGACAATAATCAGAGTCCAGACTTAAATCGTATTGAAAACTGTGAAGAAACTGAAGACCAGAGTGACGGCAGTAAAGCTTCTAACCTCAATGACCTGGAGATCATCACATAAATGTGGAACAAAATCCCAGTAGAGACATGCAGGAAGCTGGTTAGCAATTAGAACTGTTGATGAAGTAAATGTGGCATTGGATACAGGGAAAAAGAGAACTTGAGACATGTTCATCTTAAGTATTTTTTAACCCTAAATAAATAGTTAAAATTCACTGTTACTGCCGCTAACACAAAGTCTGACCATCGTTTGTCACTTTATGTCATTTCCAGACAGAATAAATCTTAAAAACTCACTATTAAACACATTTGGAATAATCATTTTGGACTCACCTGTACGCATTATTTTCGCTATGCACTTGAGTTCCATCTAAACCAAAGAATGCAAGACTTATAATTACTATAGTTACATCCTCTGTATTTAAGGCGGTACTGTAGCATTCAGCAGCATGTAGCCGACTGTATTTAGAGCATCACCTTTCCTCCAGATTATTCAAGCATATTCATTTATCCTGCCAGTTATTGTGATGTAGCCACAGGTGTTGTCGGGAATATTAATATTTTAGCTTCTCCTTAACCTCCTTCATTAAATATCTATATCACCCAAGACATTGCAGCCTTCAGGGTTAGACAGAATGTGTGTAGCTGAGGCTGAATCCAAAACTTTGCTTTCAAGAGTCATGTTTTGTGCTTTTCAAAATGTTTTTTTCACTCAATTGCCCCGGCAGTTCATCTGCAGTTTCCATCTCTTCGGTTGCGTTTCTCCAATTTGGTGTCGCGCTGACCTCTTTTGGGACTTCACCTGCTGTTGGTTTGTATTTATTTTATTATTTTTCCCATTCTCTGGCAGAAACCCCTGTGTTCCCCTTTTTCTGTCCTTCCTTTTTCTTTTGTTCGGGGTGCTGTTCTGGCCTTCTCTTTTTAATGCCGTTTCTTTTCAGCGCAACTGAAATGAAACCATATTATCCCTGGATTGCTTCCGTCTTATCGCTGTTACGGTAAATAAAGAATCATCAGGCTGCGAAAAGGAAATCCTAAATATGTTTGAATCAATAATTAAAAACAAAATGTCAAAGCAGTTTTCCCTTTTCTAATACTGCAAGAGGATTAACATAATCTACAGTTTACATACATCAGTGCAGCTATATGGTGTCTAGAACGGCGCTAACAAGCTCCAGCAAACATAAAAAAACCCCAGAGAGACTGGCCACAGAACAGCACGCCTGCATTAGTTTTGCTAGACTGAGTGCACAATGAAATGAGGATTAAAAACCTTGGATATAAGCCCAGAAACCATTCAAACAGAGGACAACCTGCTTTTTCTACTGTCATACACGAGATGACCAAGAGAAAATGACCGAACGCCCTCAGAGCAGAGCGCCTAATTTCGCGATATTGCCGGAACCTAAAAAAGATCTGGCGTTTTATATTGCGTACCTGGGGGCTGCGTAAACACAACGAGCTCTGATTGAGATTTACCACTTTAATAAGGCTGCATTTGGAGCATAGTTGGGGATATGAATGGCGGAATGAGAATCGCAGCATGCAACAGTGATGCATTTGCTGGCAGAGCAGAGCAGGAATTAAAGTTACAATAAATAGAAATGGAAATGAGCAGCTTCCCTCTGTCCTCTGCAGAAACAACAGTGCTCATCTTTGTTTGAAAACAGCATACAGTCACAAATGATTCAAATCCATGCCAAATTTTGATTTATAATGACCAATAGGTTTCCTTTAGCTGGAAAAAAAAGACAGTGAGACATTGTGTTAGAGATGCTAATGATGAATTTTGATTCTGTCTTTGTTTCTTTTTATATTTTTACTGAAAACTCAATTAATTTGCCACACAGTTAAACTGTTCTTATCATTGCTAACAAGCTTCCTGAATGCCTCCATTGGGATTTTTAATCATTCCTCATTTGTGATCATCTCCAGGTCTTTGAGGTTTGAATTTTTCCTTGATTCTTAGTGGGATTAATCTCTGGACTCTGGCTAGGCCACTCCAACATATTTGTAGTGTTTTTTTGTTAACTTTTTCATGACCATAGATTTATTGTCTTGTCGGAAGGTCCAATGCTGCCTGAGTTTTTCTGCAGCTTTCCTGAAGTTTCCCTCCACAATTTAATGATGTTGTTTGGCCCCTTGGGTGAAAAAACACCCCCAAAGCATTACATGGTGTTTTTTTAAAAACCATTTCTTGATCTATTTGGCTGTAAGTTTCCGATCACTCTCCAATGCTGCCCAAGGACATGATATTTTCTGCCTCATATTTTGTTTTAGAATCTTAAAGTAGTATTTCTTTTTTTTACCATTCCCACCATCGTGCCTGACCATGAGGATGGTGTTTGATCTGAGATCAACCAAAGAAAAAACCCAGTGCCTGTGTCCAAGCAACTCCATTTTCATCTCAGCCGACCACAAAATTAAAAAACTTTCTTCTTTGTCCAGGTGAGCATTTGTGTGCCTGTCTTCCTTGGTTGGTGTCCATGGAGACCAGCCTCGTTCAGTGTCTGTAAAGTGTTTGATTGAGATATTGGTACCAGAATTACCCAGATTCATCAGGATGACCTTGGTGGTCTTTAGATTATTCTTGGCCTCTCATAGTACCATTCTTGCAAGCGTAGGGGTTACTTTTGGAATAATTTCAAGGCTATGAACATGCCATTTTTGATTAAAAATGTAGAAAAACGATAGAAATAGTTACAATTTATCACTTACATCTCTCATTTTTTGTCATTTCTTTGTCATTTCTCCTCAATAGAAACCTATTGTCCACATAGAAATTCACTATAAATCTAAATCTGGCATGGGTAATTTAGGGCTTAACTGTACATGTAAAAGCAAATAAACCAAATGTACTGCGGATTTTATACAGCATCTCCCTTCTTCCATTCGAACAAGCTCATTTAAGAAGAAATTGTGTATTAAACCAACTGGTCGTCTAATCCTCCCTTTTGGAAAAGTGACAAGATGGACGCATTCAATCTTCATCCAAACATTTCCTCCTGGGAACACAGTAACACAGCCGACGTAATTCACTCCTGCATGGGGCCCGTGCAGTAAAAAAAAGGGACACTACTTATGACAGATACATATGTCGCTGCTATTTCTCAGACACAATGATTACCACTCCATTACAGGCTTCGGGCTCTAAACTGGTCACATAAATGCCACCATGAGAAAGAGAGAGAGAGAGAGAGACCATCAAACTGCCCCAGTGATTCATAATGCATGTGTTTGTATGAGCAGCACATCGTAAAACAATAAAATCCTGGGTGGCACATGCAGCGTGCACTTTTCCTGCATTGCAATTTAGCCTCGACGTTCAACCTGATTTATGCAGTGCCTTTTAATTTCGCAGGGTGATGATGTTGTTTGATGACAACTGGTTTAATTGAATGTTTATATGCTAAAGATCCATTTAGGCCGGCTGCATGTTATTACTAATAGTCATGGGAGCAGATGAGGAAATAATGGCTATAACTCAAACTGAAGTGAGAAGCAACTTATTTCTCACAGTGTCATTTTTCAGTGTTGGAGATTAAAGGTAAATTAATACACTTTGATACACTTTAAAGACCCCCACTAGTGAAAATCAAGTTTTTAACATTGTTAAAATGCCCTTTTTGTTTTTTTTACATGCACGAAATTAGCAGTCGATGTTCTAAAAACTCTAAAAATGTGACAAAGCTTGCAGGGTGGGACGTTCTCTATCATTATTCTTCTTTATAGCTTGAAAATATGGCTGAATCACTCCGATAATACAACTTGCCATTGCGTTATGTAGAGTAGTTTTACAGTGTTTGAGCATGGTTGTAGGTGAGCTGGTGTGCTTGAGTGGACAGTGACGGATGGAGAGGGTCCGGGGTTATGTAGATCCACACATTCAATATAAATCGGTGTTGTAGAGCTAGATCTAACCTATTTTAAGGTGGAAAGGGATTATTTTCTTGGAGAAAAAACTTCTAAACATGTAACTTTTATACAAAGTGACATGTTTTTAGGGGTCAAATCAACAACCACAGAGAGGCTTTCATATTATCTGACTAAAAATGGCAAATCTACAGCATCTTACCAAGAGTCTTTTTCTGTTTCTTTGTGATTAAGGCAGATAAAACATTCCTCCACGAAATTTTCCACTCGCAGCTTTAAACCTTATCTCACCCTCGACCAAACCTCGACATCGCCACAGACCCTCATATCGAATTTCAAAGACATGATAATCCTTCCTTTCAGGTGTGGCCAGGAAAATGAAAGCTACTGCCACTTATCAAAATCATCAGTGAAATGCTGAAGGAGGCCGAACAGTACATCACTGTCATCAGAGAAAGAGGGGAAAAAAAGATACTGTGAGGGAATAAAAGTAAATTTAAGACTCAGAAGCCTGATTGAAGAGCTCTGATCACTAACTGGGGGCCCAGATCTGTCAAGCCTCTCAAAATGAGGGCTCTGATCTTGGAAGGAAGAAGGAGGATGGGTGGACAGAGTTGTCATGAAATGACACAGGACCCCCAAAACAAGAAGTATGACACGTAAGTGGAGCTGCATCTGAAGTGCTTCTTTCACTCACAGTGCAATTTGAGATCTATTTCGACTGTATAATGGTATGAGTAAGCCTGAGGTACGTGCAGAGCTGTAGTCAAGGCAACATGCCGAGTCCAAGACAAGTATGAGACCTTGAACCCCAATATATATATATATATATTAAACTTCAGAGTCTCAATAAAACTGAGAACCTGTTTCAAGGAAGTCAAAAATGTAACTTTAAAAAAAATACTAAATCAGATACAATGTCCTGTTTTGGCAGAATAAGATGTAATTTAAACCTGAGTTTTATCTATTAGTAGTTTGGTCTATAAATGTCTGACAATGGTGAAAAATGTCACTCAATTGGGGATGTCATGATCAAAACTATATGATTGCAATCTGGGTCGTTCAAGATGTTTTTTAACTGATTGGTATCTGCTTAAACCTGAGCCAGTCCTTTGTTTACATCCACTGTCACACAGGTGTTGTAACAGGAGAACACAATTTGTGGTTGTGAAGTTGTTCAGCATACAAATTTTGAATAATTTCTTAAACCAATAATCGGCTTGTCAGTTATCAATCGATTGATTACAGGAGTTGAGCACAGTGGACATAGTGTGCTGATATTGTTGTTTTAATCAATGGACACATAATTTGGGCCGCAGAAGCAGCTCTGTTACATATTGGGATATAGGAACACTGTGCTAGGCTTTCCCAGCTTGTCTTCAATGCATGAGCTCTGGCCAGAAGTCATTAAGCATCACCAAAGTCTTCGTCATGGTGCCCGTTGCTAGCAAAATTTCCACAATGTGCTTTGCTTTCCAACACGGAACTACCCATAGTCTGAATGAAAGCCTTCCTGGTTTGCTACAGTCAGTATCAAACAGGAAGAAGCTCCACCTGGTGGCGCTACCAGGTACTGCAGCTAATCTGCAATAGATTTTCTAAACATTCATGTAAAGAATGCAGGTTTTTGTAATCTTTTGGAGCTTGTGGAGCCACAGTACATCCTAACCTCTCCACACTACATTTCAGACTGTGCCCTACTCAAGCTTCACGACAAGTTTCATGACCAACTATGTAACATTAAGGAACAGCACAGATGCAGAAATGCATTTTTCTCTCTCCATGCACTGTGGAGCGTTTCAGCTGTCAATCGCATACACGGGACTGATTTGAATAACTTTAATGTACTTGAAGCGTGTATTCTCGAGAAAAAATGGTATTGGATTGGGACTTGTTATCAGCAGATACGAAAGGTTGAATTACTCGGATCAGATTGGGGGCAGTAAATGTTGTTCTTGTTCCCTCCACAAGTCAAAGACAAAGACTGAAGAAACCAGAAAAGTATTCAAATTGAAGAAGCTGGAATCAGAGAATTTATATTTAATATTATATTTCATTGATTATCAAAGCTGTTCATGATTAATTAAACTGCTGACAGCTGATTAATAGATTAATCAGTGCAGCTCTTCTAACAGGGATCCACAGGGCAAATCCTCGCCTCTGAGCAACTAATCATGCTCTGATCATACATATGATTAACCATGGGATCACCTCAGAGCTGCTCTTAAAGGTTACTCCAACACTGAATACGTTGTGTGATAAACATGTCCTTATTCCTCACTTTTAGAACTTTTTAACACCTATGTTGCCTCTTAACTTATTTTAAAAACGACTACATCTCCAAGTAAAAATACAGTCGTGCTCCAACCCCGAGGTCAGGTATTCATAATTCATGCGTCAGGGTTGGAGATGTAATCACGCTTGTGCATTTCTTGAGCGAACACCCGACCCGGGCGCTGAGGCTGTCAGGATCATCAAACCCTCAGATTGAAAACAAATATCACATCGGACAGGATCTTGTCAGGGATCGCGGATCGTCAATTCAAAGCTGCGAGCTTCTTCTGATTCCAGGTCACAGCGAGCGCGTGTTCTCGCTGATCTAATTGCCGACACGATAAACCATACACCAAAGCGATTTTCATACCTTACAGTGGGAGCTCCGATTCCGACCTCTTGCACTCTTCACTTGCGATTTCTTGTTGCGTGTAGAAATCCTGCAGCAAGAGAAAGAATCATTATTCAGTTGATCTTTGACACTCATTTTATGTCCGCGCTTAAACATTTAGACTCGCTAGCTGCAAAGTTAACCCCTAAGATGGATCTACTATCTTTTGGTGCATTGTGGGCATTTTCCATCACCAGCCAACCGGTCGAGACAGACATCTACTAAGCACTTGTCCTATCCGGTTGTCACTGGCTCTTAGGCTCCAATTTATCATGAATGGCTTATGGAACTAAGGAGCACTTCTTTTCATATGATTTCCTGCCAATTACCAAGAGATCAGGGCTGCTCACTGACTCTTGCTGAATATCTGTTCCAAGTAGGGGGAGAGAGAAAAAAAAAAAAGACACTGATTCAGCAGAGATGAACTGGCTACCATGGTAACAAGCCACGGTGGCATTAATTGTGGCATCTTAAAACATAGGACCCAGGCTCTGTCACTTAAAAGAAACCTTGTTTGTTTCACCTTGTCAGTAAATTAAAGGGTTTTTGGGACCGATTTTGAGCTTAGCGAGGGATATGTTAAAAGCTTAATTGGCAAAAATGTAAAGAGAGGGATACAGAAAGAGACAGGCTGAAAAAGAAAGAGAGAGAGAGAGAGAGAGAGGGGGGAGATGTAAAATACAGGAGCTGGCCCAGCTTCATTGCCAGGCATTTAAAAGGCCTCAAAAGCAGGCACATCACTGCCGGAATAACACGAAACAAGGACCCTCAAACAAGATTTAGGCCAGGCTTTTACATGTAAATGTTTCTGTAGGCAGATATGAAAAATAAAAGAACAAATATTTGAGAAGCAGACAGTATGCTCTTGGCTGACTGAGCATGAGAGATGGCAGTGCTTTAAAAAACAATTAAGGAATGAAAGAATGTACATCAGAATTTCCTTCGTGGCACAGTCGTCGCCAGGCGTGGCTTTTGGTTTCGTTCATTATTTCACACATCACACGGCAGAATCGCTGCGAGGTTGAGAGATGTTTGGCTGGTTCGTGCCGCAGTTCTTTTGTTCAAATCGCGGCATCAAAACGAATCAAATGAAAAATGAAACTTTCAATCCAATTTTTTTTGATTACTTCACAAAGGGATAATTGTGTCTCAGTTTAACTTTAATTTGTTCGTGTTTGGGTTGTCGCTTCAGAATTTGATTTTTGTACACAAATAATAAAAAAAAAAGACTCACTTTTCTAATTTCCAGTTTGTGCGTTTATCACCCAGGGGAGTCTACAATCAGCCACAAGCTGAGTCGCACAATGTAGGACAACTGACCACATACTGGTTTATCAGCTA
>OMNN01024125.1:0-31862 GCA_900302755.1 Chromis chromis
CCCACCCTCCCCTCCTTTGTTTTCTCCACCTTTGTTCTCAATTCTAGCGCCACTTAGCACCTGAAACGTTCTTTGACATCTTTGGAATGGAGATCCAGGAGTTTGACAGGCTTCCCCTGTGGAAACGCAACGACATGAAAAAGAAGGCCAAGCTCTTCTAGCACTCAGAGCAGCATGCATATTCTGTACATTCATTCAGATAGCACACGACAACTGTAATCTAGATGTAGGTTTTTGATTTATTTCCTTTTTTCTTCTGTTTTTTTTTCTTCTGTTTTTGTTTTATCCTGACATAATCAAGGAAGCCACGAAATGGACTCTTTGCTCTGATGCTTCCTGAGACTTTGAACTGAAAGATTTGTCCAGTTAGACTTGCACAGAATGGGAATCTCTTCCACGTTCAAAAATGACAAAGAATGAATGATAAATAGGGTCATGTTATTTGGTTTGACTGCGCTCGTTTTACTTCTTGCTTTGCTTTGAGTGGAACTGCTTTCCTTTCTTTCTTGCTTGTTTCTTCCTACTATTTGTTGCTGTTGATTCCTGTGGAACTTTGTAAGTACAGTAGAACCTCATGGCGCCATTATGAAATGTCCATGCTTGTAGCTTGAACATGTGTCAGCTTTCCTTCGCTTGGGCTGAAACAGTTTTAGTCCAAAGTTTGCAAGAATTGGCTCAGTGAGTCTTTGAATAAAAAAAAACAAAAAACATCACAGGGAAGGCAGTCAGCTGACCCAACAACTGTTTTACTGGATCTACATGGAAATTAATCATCCAAGCACCTACATATCATCACTCTCCTGCCCCTGGCTACTGCACACACAAAGCATTCATCTGACCCTGACAAAAAAAAAATGTCTCTCTTCTCAGGCTCTCATAAACATGGCCAGACACTTTCCCTTTACATGTATTGGAAGTACAAATCTTAATATATTTTAATGCCGTATCCAACGTAAAGTAACAAACAAATAGATAAAACCCCTAATGTAAGAAGCAACTGTATTTGAAAGTACTGTTTTATAAATGAAAACCCACACTGCCATTTGTTGTATTGAAATCTAAGCCAATAAAGCTTTAAATCACCATGAACCATAATGATCCTCTGCTATACCAAAGGTACCCACCGCCTCTTTTCTGTTTATTGTTTTCTTTCTTTGCATTTCACCAATAAACACCACATCTGGGTGATGGAACACAGGGTGAGAAGTGGTCTGAGGACTGATTGTCTTTCATAGGACCAATCAGATGATGGAGTTCACTGACCTTCTACACAAACACTGAGGAGTTTTGGTCTCTGTTGGGACACATCTTTAACATGATCATTAACTTATACTGTTTTATTACAGATGTCTATTGAATATGTAGCAGTGGCTATATATTGTAAAGATGTGATTGCAGATTATACCTTGAAAGATTTGAAACATCACCTACTGAATATATAAGACTATTTTCCAAAGCGTACTAAGTTGTGGGGGAGGGAAAATGGTTGACACCAAATTCATTTAATCCTATTTATAGTATCCATATTTCCATTCATATGTATATGTTTTCCTATTGGTTATTCTCTGGGTTTGTGTTTCTATCAGCAAAACTTTTTTCACCTAAGGAGTATTACATCAAACACCTGTAAAGGGACTTTGATATGAAAAAGTGGAGGACCCATAGAAAATATCAAATGTCAGAGCTTCTACTATGAACATTGCAACACTACCAAGAAGGTATTGCAAGACAGTGCAGGATTTTGATTTAACCCTCTGAATCTCAGTTTCCAGAGGTTTTTGCTAAATTCTGACTCACTGTGGGTTCATTTTCTCTACAGTATAAAGTCCTGCACCTATGGAAACACCACAACCAGGCTAGAAGTAGAGCGAACTCAGTGCTTTATGACACAGTTATAGTGCCATAGATCATTAAAAAAAAAGAAATCTAAATATCTTTGAATATTTTACAAACATTAAATAACATGTACAACATTTTTTGTAATACTGGAAAATAGGTGGGCTCCGCATGCTATAGAGAGGCAATCTGACAAGGTCTATATACATTTTACAACCTTTACAAACTCAACATTTTTTACATTACCCTGCACATCATCTCTAGAAAGATATTTCACCATGCTGAATGTATCTTCCAACAACTTGCTGATAACTAGCTCCTTTGTTTACCATTTGTAAACCATGCAGCATTTATTTTATTGACCAAGTATGTTTTATTTTCCTCTCATTCTCTCCTGTTGTCATCTTTCTGCTCTGTGTAAACACTGCCTGCAGTTCATTTGACAATCGTATCATGTAACTGCTGGTCGCCGCCGAGTTAATCATAGCTTGCGCTGAGGAGCACAACATTTTGCTTTTCCACAATCTGGTGAAAATGGTTTATTATTGGTGAATTCCTTTCACTCCTCTTTCTGTGAAGAAAGGAAAAAAATAGCACAGCAAAACATAAATGAAAAGATAACATTACAAACATATGTAACTGAATACAAGGAAATGGTAATTGTTATCAGCTCAGCCATGTCATTTTAAATCATGGTAAAAAGGGCTTAAGTTGGAGGTAACCCTATAGCCATGTGATTAGGGTGAATACCAGCAGCGAGTCCCCGGTGACCAGAAACCAATTCTGAAGAAGAAAAATGTCACAGAAAGACCCATCCTGCAAGATAATTGGACTAATTTCCTGGGTTTGTTACCTCTGAAGTCTGAATCTGTGTCATCAACATGCTGCAGTTTTTAGGTGGACAGCTCAGCCATGGCATTGACTGCTTATTTCACATATAGCATATAAAAAACACTGTTTGGACATGCTAAGAAGGTAAAGACATGATCTTCACCAGAGGAGGTACAGCTGACACTAATAGGAATGTCATTTGTCCTTCATGTGTTTGCTTATAAAACAAAATACCAGACAAATTCAAATTTTCACCATAATGATCCTGGCCAGTCAAACCATTTGCTGCATGTCACTCCACTACTTCTGCTTCCCGTATTGCCTGTCTCTTTATATCAATAAAGGCCCAACATGAATAATATAAAATATAATTTTTTTTTCAGTTATTTGCTAATGCAAGACTGCCATGTAGCATTACATGAGAACTCGTATAACAGTGTAACAAGCTTTTTATGTCACCCTCAACTGATCAAAACCTGCAACAGTTGCTAATATTATATTATGCTGTAATTGTTGATAAAGCTCAGAAGATAATTACAATTAAATGACATAACATAAGTGAACATAAGACACTTCAGACACTTAAGACATCCACCTAGTTGAAGCATCACATCACCGTCCAGACTTTATTGTCTGTTGGCTGCAATGTATCATTGTTCCGCAGTTTGTACCACTTGTTTGAATAGTTCTTTAAAGTTAGTTTTGTTAAGAGTCTGTACAGGAGCTTCAAATAAATCCATAGCTTAACCTAAATCA
Source organism: Chromis chromis (assembly GCA_900302755.1). NCBI lineage: Eukaryota > Metazoa > Chordata > Actinopteri > Pomacentridae > Chromis > Chromis chromis. The sequence continues at coordinate 3,424 of OMNN01024125.1, forward strand.
TACACACTTTAACTAATAATATAACATCTACAAACACACTCCTTATTTACATATAAAACACTAATGAACTTTATTCAGTTGCTACAAAATTAGTATGTAAACATTTTCTGGTTAGTCAGAACTACTTGCTTGTATGTGGCTGTGCTGTTAATGCATCTGTATGGAAACAACTGCCACAGAGAAGTGGTTTGGCAAAAAAGTTCTGCCAGAAAAGAGTAGTCACTGGATGTAACTCCAGGTCTATGAGTACATGCATAGTTCTCTAAAAGGCTTCACTATTGGTTGTGGGGGTTGCCAGCGTTAGTCTGTGGTGGTCGTGGTGACCATTTTGCTCCGTCCCTGAGTAGCAGGAAACTGGATTTTCTCTTAAATGTAAATTAGGGAAGGATTCCACTCTTTGTTAATATAGAATCCTGCAAACAGAACTTTATTTTCTCTAACTTGATATAGAAAAGTACGTCATGAAGTCACTGTTAAAGGTAGGTGAGAAGGTACGTGAAAATCGATTTGCCACGACAGGTGATATATAGAAAAGTAAATCATCTGCATAAAGCAACACTGTGTTTTTACGATGTCTCTTGTTTATGTACTGAGATGGAGGGCTAATGAACAGGGCTCAGTAGAGACCCGTGTCATCTGGAAATACAGCATTCCTTTTAATAAAAGGTTTTCCTCTAGAGAAAGCCTGAAACCAGATGGTTGTTAGAGGAACACACCCCTGTCTCTCTCTCTCTGCTTTGTTGCTACCAGCAATAAGTCTCATATTGAGCTTCTGCTTCTGCATCTGCACTTCACCGCAGATCATTGGGCGAGGTCCATCTTGCTGATGTTGAATTGAGCTGTGCTAAAAATATGTGTGCAACCTTTTCTACAGGAGTCATTAGAAAAGCACCAAGAGTCTCTCAAGAAGCAAAGAGAAGCAGTGAAGTACAGACTGAAGAAACTGGCAGCACGGCAGTCAGAAATCACAGTAAGTTTTCTTCAGACTAGTCAGTGCTGAAATTTTAACATGGATTTTTTTTCTTCTGTTTTTAAAGTGACATTTCATCAGTTATCCTGCAACAAACATATTGATGTTTTAATTATACTTGTGATCAGGCAGCATGACTAACTGCTAGATGTCTATGGCTGACTCAGAAAAAGTCCTCAGTGATAAGGGAGAATATCATAAGGAAATATCAAGAGATCCAGACTGTCCTGGATGAGGACCTGAGGATTACGCTCTCCCACCTGGAGATGGAGGAGCGGGCTGCTGTCTCTGCCTTGGATGGGCTCATGGAAAGGAACTGTACTCTGATCCAGGAGATAGAGCAGGACCTGGCCAGACTCACCTTGGCACTGGACCACACAGACACAGAGCCTGATACAATGGTAACAGTGTTTGACAGTGGCAAAGTCCAGTAGACCATCAAAATTTCTAATTTCCTATCAAAATATTAATTTTTTCTGCTTTTCTCCAGTCGTTCTTTTCATACCCTGAGCAGGAAGACATGGAGTCAGGAGACAGGTATGGAATTAGATCATAATTAATAATAACAAGCTTTGGTATAACTTGAGTAATGTTCCCTTTTTTTCTATGGGCTGCTTCTCCTAGAGTGATGGATCTGCTTAACAGAACAGACCCGAGCAGTGTGACTCTGGATGAAGCTAAAGCTGAGCAGATCCTCAGCCTCACCAGCAACATGCATCTGCTTATCTGCTCACAGACCCCCATAATCAAGAAACTTGCCAAGAGCTGTAAGTTCACACATTATTTCTATTGTGTCTCCAGTCACAACTTCACCTCTTTAACATGTAAAATGTCCAATGTAAAATATGTGCCTCCAGATTCCAGTGAGGTTTGCCTGGATCCAGAGACGGCCCATCCAAAGCTGATCATCTCCCCTAAGGGGGACAGCGCCACCTACACAGACACCTGGCAGCAGCTCCCTGACCTCCCTGGACGCTTTGACACCACCCTCAATGTCATTAGTATGCACGGCTTCGCCTTTGGTCGCCATTACTGGGAGATCGATGTGACTGGGAAGACTTACTGGGAGCTTGGTGTCACGTACCCCACCATTCCTCGCAAAGGCACAACTGAGGACTGCTGGCTGGGCCGAGGAGCTGAGTCTTGGTGTGTGGAGTTCTTTGACGGGGAGTATACAGCCTGGCATGGAGGGGTGCCACATCAGCTGCCTTTCACAAAACGTTTCTGCCGGATTGGTGTGTTGTGTAGTGTCCCTGCGGGGTTGGTGACGTTTCTTGAGGCAGAAAAAATGACACCCCTGTTCTCCTTCTGTGCGGGAACCTTCTCAGAATGCCTCCACCTGGCCCTGTGTCCTGGTCATGACCACAACGGCAACAATGCAAACCCCATTGTAATCTGTAATCCGTCATCTGCAACCTGTGATCTCTGATTAGTAGCTCCACAGAAGAGCTTTTAGCAATGCCTTGCTAAGGTGCTACTTTCTAATAAGGCACCACTTGTAAAGAGTAGCAGTACGACTTTATTAAAAAATAGAGTTTACTTTACAGCCATGCTGGCAGCTCTGTGAGGGTGTACAGACAATGCTGACTGAATGGCTGCTGACATTGAGCAATGATCACCATGCTAACAATCATAGTTTAACATGCTAGCATGCAAATATTTGCTAATTAAAGTCCTTCTCTGGTCATTGATTGATCTCCTAAAAACTAAAGTTTTTTTTTCTTTTTCCATGAAACAATCCTTTCATGCCTTAAAATGGCTTAGACATAGCTCTACACTTGCTTCTTTTTGAATGTGCAGATTTACATAGTCTCCACTTCTCTCTACTCCCACCCTTCCACTTACGGCAGCTCAAGCACACCAGCTCACCTACAGCTCTGCTCAAACACTGTAAAACTGCAACTACATTACACAAAGGCAATATTGGAGCAATTTGGCCCCACATTTTCCAACCAGAAACCAATTCTGAAGAAGAAGAAAGATACAGAAGCCCCACCCTACAAGATAACAGGATTGGTTTCTTTGGTCATGAACCCTCTGAAGTCTGAATCCATGTTTTTAAGACTGTCATCTACAAGCTGCAGTTTCAAGGTGAAAATGCTCTTTGTGTCATTGTGTTATTTCGCTCATAATATGTCTTCTAGCATATAAATAACCCCATATGGACATTGTAATAAGTTAAAAAAACAACAACTTCATTTTCACCAGATGAGGTCTTTACCATTTCCACGTTTATTATTAGTTTTGCAAAAAACTGATGAGAATGTCATTAATATTTTGGTATTCGTTCATCAAACAAAATACTGGACAAATGAAAATTTTGACCTGATGATGGCACAACAAGAATTACAGTTCAGGGAACCACAGTTACTGCAGTTCCGTCTGTTAGAAACATGCATGTCTATACCTAATTCATGGGAAGGTATTGACTAGATTGAGACATCTGTCTTAAAACCGCACCAGCATGCCTTTATTTAATAAAATATGATTGTGGTGTGCCCCAGTAGCTCACCTGGTTAAGCAGGTGCACCATGAATAGGGGCTATTAGTCCCTATAGATTGATTTCTAACCTATGGCATGATTTGCTGTCAGGTTTTTTTCTTTGCTGCTTGGTGAAAACGTTGCCAATTCATAATTATGCATAATAAGTCAGTCTGAGAAGATTTGTTAACAGGTTTTTAATCAATTGGTTTTGGACCAGATGCTCTGCAGATGTTTCCTAAAAGTGTCCAATGGGCCACTGGAGTCTTTATTAAACATCAGCAGAGTTGGAGTTACAACCTAAAAACCTACCAACCCTTTACAGTGAGTTTGCCTTTTTAGAAAGTGTTACCTTTGCTCATTTGCTGAAATGATTCTTGATATAATAATGGAAATGCATATCAGAAGAAATGGAAGCACACTGAACATTTTTTAGCAGGTCACATACAAGGAACATTACACATTTATACCAGCTCCTGCATATGTATATTTAACTTTCAGTTTCACCTGAAGTTGTGATATTGATATATATGTGATGTTATGGGACATTTAATTGAACATACACTCACTCTATAAGTATTACACTTCATTTTGTAAATGTGTAATAGAGATCTATAAAAGCACACTGTAGTTTATCCTGAGATCAACCTAATATGTGTGGCTCCAAAGTCTACATTCAAACAAACAACCAGCTCTTTGCAAATATGCTCTCTGAGCCTTTGTGTTGCATCTGCGTAAGCTTTGCCTGTTTTATTGAAATTAATTTAAATGTTTTTCATCATTAAAACCTTTCAAAGGTGGCAGAGATAATAATCTTGAATTTGTGTTTGGTAACATGAACAGTGTTCTTCCAGTTATCTGCTATTAGTATGAATGTAATTAGGGGCAAAAGTGACTCAGTAATAGGGAAGAATGCCAGAAAAGCCTGTTGACTCAAAGGTTAGTGCACTTACACAAATATTTAGAAGAGAGTGAGAGATCTGCCACACAGCACACTCTCATTTTAGACTCCTGGATGTCTTCTGGTCCACTGCCATCATGAATTTAAAGCTCCTCTTCTTTTGCTTCTTTCTAGCGGTGCTCCTCATACCTGCTGAAGTATGTATTTATTGCATATATCTTATATAGCAATCAGGTAGCAAATGCATTGGCTGTTACTTGCAATGTTTGATAAAGCAATTTACTGTCAATAAAATGCAGTAGACCACATTGCTGTTTGGAAAGGTTAATTACCTGCAATTTTTGTCATAGTATCAATATCAACAAAGATGCTATTTGCAAATGATATATTTGTTATTAAGACTCCTATGTGGTTCTGCCATCTGCAATGTTTTTTTTAAATTCAGTGTAAACATGAAAAACACAAACATCGGGAACATCGTCGACATCGGGAACATCACAAGCATGGCCCACATGAAAAGACCAAAAGACAAAAATTTAAGGACATAATGGAAGGTTGGTGCTTCTTTTCATTTTTGTAACATACGACATATATAGAATAATATTTGGTATACCAAGAGGGGGAAACAGCAATCCTTTGAATCTAATGGAACAAAACCATTGTTTTAGATTTCTTCTTTCAGATCCTAGAAGGTGTTGTTCCAGATGATGATGAAGAGGAAGATGACCACATTAATTGGCTTTATGACCTTCAAGAGCCAGAAGGTGAGAGAGTTAACACTCAGCTTTTCTGTCAAACTATTTATGCCAATCTGTGTCATTTATATTGGAAAGTTCTAAAAGATTTAAATATTACAGCATGTTCCCACTTAATATTTCTCAGGCCAATGCGACCCAAACCCTTGCCAGAACAATGGTGTGTGTAAGGAGAAAGGCAGGAGAAAATTCAAATGTGACTGTCCCGAACCTTTCAAAGGGAAAAGATGTGATAAAGGTTTGAAGAAAAGCTTCTTTTTTCATGCTGTTGTTGGATTTGCACACTTGTCATTTACAGCATGCATAATATAAAACAAACAAAACTGAATTGAAATCGCATGGCTTCATCGTGTGTTGTTGTATCAGGTCCAAAACGTTGTAAGAGAGGTCGGTGTGGGCGTGGTGAGTGTGTGCTGACTTCGACTCCCCCATTCTATGAGTGCATATGCAAGCAACCCTTCCAGCCCCCAGACTGCAGAAGTGGTAAGATGTATATTTTTTACACAAATCGGACAAAATTCTTCTTTTATACAAGTTTTTACTATTTCTGAAAGTAAGCTAACACCCTACACTGTTTCTCCGAAGTTGCTGTGTGTGAGCCTAGTCCATGTAAAAATGGTGGCACATGTGTCAGGGATGGAAATGACTTTGACTGCCAGTGCCCTCCAGGGTTCAGGGGACGTTTCTGCCACGTTGGTAATAATACGCCATTATTTTTCTTCTCCCATCCCAATATAAACTTCTTCATAGCTCATATACTGACTAAGTGTGGCATGTATGTTAGGCCCAGATGATTGCTTTGAGGATGATGGAGAGTCATATCGTGGTAAAGTGAGTGAGACAGATGATGGCGACGAGTGCCTCTATTGGAACTCTCACTTCATCCTGGAAAAAGGTGTTGATCCCTTCAACTCCTTAGAGGACAAAGACGGACTTGGCCCTCACAACTTCTGCAGGTGAGGAAAAAATACATTTGTACAAGTATATTCAAACTTTGGACAACATCTCCAAGGGGAATACTGAATTGCGTATTGTCTATACTGCAGAAATCCAGACGGAGATTCAATGCCGTGGTGTTTTTTCAGAAGAGGCCGCAGGTTGCTGTGGGACTACTGTGATGTGACCGAGTGTCCTGAACCAACAAGTCAGCTCTAAAGCTACAGAGAACACTCTAAATTTAACAAAACAGTTGTGTTATCATCCTGTGTGTGTGTGTGTTTTCAGATGTGGCGCCAACAGATGTTGTCCCTCCATCGCCTCAACCCACTTCTGCTAAGCCGGCACCAACTACTATAGCACCAACCACCCAGTCTTCACAACCTTCTGCTGAATCCACCAATATCCCCACTAGTATCCCCTCAGGTATCCCCACAGGTATCCCCACGGGTATCCCCACGGGTATACCCACCCCCAGTGCCACTGATCTACCACAGGACTTTCTCACCTGTGGTATGCCTCAGCCAAAAAAGGCTATTACCCGAATCTATGGGGGTCTGAAAGTCGCTCCAGGGGCGATACCCTGGCAGGTATCCTTGCAAGTGAGACCGAGTGGCTCCAACCTGCCGTTCAGACCCATCTGTGGAGGAGTTCTTATTGCGAGTTGCTGGGTACTGACAGCTGGACACTGCATGTAAGCATGATAAAGACTACAAATTTGAAACGACACAGTTCACATATGCTGCCATAATCGTTATTGAACTGTTTCCATTTACATAGTGAACAAAACAAAGACATGCAGGTGATGATGGGAAGTCTGTCGCAGAATATGTCCGACCCCAATACTCAAGTCTTACAAGTTGAAAAGGCTATTAGACACGAGAGCTACTTGGAGACGCCTTCAGCTGTTTACAACGACATAGGTAATACTTTATTCCAAATAAGCACTGAAATCATATGCAAGATTAGAAGGTTGGGATGTTAAAGTTTCATCAATTAGGGAGAGAGTCAAATGGGTCCATCTGTAATTATCTGATTGATGATATCTGCAGTATTGATTCCCTATGAAGGAAAGTTAGCAGTAAAAAAAATACAAGAATGTAACTTGCAATTTTATTTTGAAAGCTTTGTTGAAGCTCAAGGGGACTAACGGAGTTTGTGCTAATGAGACCCAGTTTGTGAAGGCAGCCTGCCTGCCAGATGCACAACTGCCTGATGGGATGGAATGTACCATTTCTGGATGGGGTGCCACAGAGCAATGTACGTATCCTCATAATGAAAGATTACATTTTATGCTGATCTTTTGTTTCAGAAGCACTTCAGGGTTGAAGGTTTTGTAGTTAAAAGAATAATAATCTAACCTTTATTGATCCCCTTGGGGAAATTCCCTGGAATATATATACTATATTTCAAAAAGTATTGAGATGTCTGCCTTTACACGCACATGAACTTTAATGACATCCCATTCTTAATCCGTAGGGTTTAATTTGAAGTTGGCCCACCCTTTGCAGCTATAACAGCCTCAACTCTTCTGGGAAGGCTTTCCACAGGGAGTGTGACCCCGCTCTGTGATTTTACGTGGTCTACCACTTCGTGGATTGTTTCCACTTTGTTATCATACAGTTGACAGTGGAATATTTAGTATTGAGAAAATTTCACAAATGGACTTACTGCACAGATGGCAACCTATCATGGTACCATGCTTGAATTCAGGGGTGTCCCAATACTTTTGGCAATGACCACTGAACAATACAGACAACTTTGTTAATTATAATGTGCATTTGCTGTTATAGTTGGTTACATTTTTCCACCCAATCTTTGCAGCTAACTATGGTAGCAACCACCTCCTGGAGGCCAATGTACTGCTGATCAACCAGGAAAAGTGCTCTGAACCCAAAGTTTATGGCAGTGTCCTGGATAATACCATGTTCTGTGCTGGATACCTGCAGGGAGGGGTGGATTCCTGCCAGGTTAGTGAGAAAAAAAACTAGTTAGGTGCATACTAACTAAATTAGTTGCCTATCTGAGCTTAGTTCTGAAATTGGTTGTGTGCAGTAGTGCATGTTTTTAATCTCGTCAGCTGGTTTCTCTTGTTTCAGGGGGACTCTGGAGGACCACTGACTTGTAAGCAGAACAACACCCATGTTGTATATGGTCTGGTGAGTTGGGGAGACCAGTGTGGGAAAAAGTACAAGCCTGGGGTCTACACAAGGGTCACTCACTTTGTGGACTGGATCAAATCAAAGATGCAAACTGAGGGTGCCTAAACAACCTCTATTAGTCATCGACATGTGAGCCAGTATCCCCAAGGACTTGGCTTAGGTCTCCAACAGCACTGGAAGATCTAATCCTGCTTAATACAACTGTCAAAGAAATGATGCGTGGAAAAGACTCGATAAATTTAAGATGTTGCTGCCCCAAACTCTTTAGGGGGGAAGTGTCAGATTTTATTATTAATCAAGCACAGTCTTTTTAGTGGTTGTATTTGTAAGTAATATCAGGAGAAAAAAAACACTAGAATAAAACAATAGATAATAGCAGCCTTTGTAATCCTGCTTTTCATGAACATGCCTTTCAATAAACAAATACCCAATGTCACTGTTCATTTTCCGACTTGTGAATATGGGCCATCAAAAACCATGTTGAATGCATAACTGTAAATCACAGAGTTAAGTCTTTTGCCCATCTGCTGGAATATAGTGCCATGTTATTTGATCTCACTGGCTGTATTGTTTGCTGCAGGGCAACAACTCTGTAGGGCCACTGACATGTGAGACTGGAGGCATGCATGTCCTCCATGGTCCAGTGAACTGAGGGGACATTTACACAAAGAACAGGCCAGTAGTTTACACACGGGTCATTTACTTCCTGAACTACATCAAGTCAAGCACGAGAGCTGCTAAGCTGCAAATAGTCAGACTCTGCCACAGAACAAAAGCGCTGTTTAGGGATGCATCCGATACCACCTAATGAAATATTTACTGTACATCTGTAGACACTGATAGACTTGATCTAAAAAAGTACAATATGTATTCTCAGATATTATTTTCTCACAATCAGGATTACAGCATCACAAAAATATAACCATAATATAATCATAACACCACAGCATAGTATTTAAGTTGTGCTCTCCTTTCACACTGGTAACAAGAAAGTTCATCGTCTAATTTAGTAATAACTTCTCTCAAATACAGAAGTGGGTACAGTATATTACCTGATCCTGGTTTTAGTTTTACCTGGAACAAGATACAAGAAACTGGTGGTAGTCATGTAATTCTGACACACACACATCTTCTACAGCATGTTGGACATTTCTAAAATGTAATTTTATATGAGAAAAAACAGAACACTTAGTGATTTCATGTTCACAAGAGTCATTCAAGGGTTTCCGCATTTTTATCCCCATCTGTGTCTCCATGCCAGTCCCAAGGGTCCTTGATCCAAAACAAGGTAAGAGGCTGCCAATTCACTCCATTCATATCAATGCAAGGGTTAAACATGGGGTAGAGAGGCTCTGCACACTGCACACAGAAAGAGTGAAGCAGAGTAAAAGCATCAGCGTCGTAGAATGACAGCTCCCCCTTCTGGAGGTTGGCCAGTACACCCAGCTTCCTGACTCTCTTTGCAACTGACAGCTGCTTCTCCTGAGTATCATGACAGGCCAGGTACTGTCCATCTCCGTGGTAGATGCACCAAGATGTGTTGTTCACACCCAGGCTGGAGGAATTCTGACTTGGACTGTGTTTTTTATCGACGAACCCTGTGGTCACACCTATCATCCAGAAGGGTTTGTCCTGGACAATGACCTCCCAGTAGTGCTGGCCTTTTGTAAAACTCACTTGAGCCAGGACACTGTACTGGGAGTCATACGGTTGATGGTTCAGTTCTTCGCCAACAGGCTGCCGTCTCCAGTATACTTGTTTTCTGTCTTGGGATATTTCCAGTTTTGGATGGGCTGTTTTGGAGTCTAAAGCAGGAGAACTTAGATCTGCAAATAAAAATCCACACTCAGTAAATAGTAATAGAGATAGTGAGGGTTGATTTTAGATTGCAAAATATTGGATTGTTTACTAACATGACCACATTCGTGGAAAGTGTTGAGACAGAGCCACTGAGAGATCATCCACCAGCCTTTCTACTGTCCTCAGCTTTTCTGGGTCACACAGATCCCTTTTTACTTCCTGGATTGGTGCGAAATCCAAAGGATCACTAAAATAAAAACAGAAATCATACCAAAAGAAGGCAAAGGAATGTACGATATAGAGTTACGCTTTAATGTCCCAGAGGGAAAGCAGTCAGTAATATACTCACCAAAGGTTCTGTGCTGTGATTTGCTGTTTGAAAATAAAAATGCCATGTATTACTGTATGTATACTATTGCAGAAAACATTTTAGCTGCATTTGTTCAACACTTTCATACAATCACAGTAACATACTGACATGATATGCACCTAGAGACTGTCAATTATTTTAAGTTAATTCAGCTGAGAAAGGTAGGTTTCCCTGCTGCCTTAAAAATGCGAGTTAACTGCATTTGGGTAGATTAATTAGATCAAAGTCTTCTTAGTTAAATTAACTGACCTTGAAAAAAAAAGTTCAATAAACTTAAGATATTTGAACCAGTTAATCACACAGACAGTGGTAACAGACAGATTTGCTTTCCTTTTACAATTCTTCTTCAGAGTTATATGAAAAGAAAAAACACAACTTAATTTAACAAAGGTACACAGCAAGTTTCCAAAATGTCTGTCTCCTCAAACCACAAAAAAGAGTCTCTGGGGAGTTTTAACTCTCTAAAATTGCATTCTGGAATATCTACTTAATTTATTTGCTATTTTTTCTTTCTTATAAACTTAATTTAATGAGTTAAGTGAACTCGCAGCTCTTCAATTTATTCAACTCAAGAACTCATGTTTTTAACGCAAAACATATACATTTACATTAAGTAAACTAGAAAAGATGAGATAATATAACTAAATTCCATTATGACGTACCTGTAGGAATTGCAGATTGTTTGTTTCCTGGAGCAGTGATTTTCTGGAGGCTCTAAAACTGTCGATCTCTTTGATGTGTGCTTCCATTATTCCCCTCTGGGCCTCCAGCCACTCTGTCATGTACGTCTCCTCTGCATCTATGATCTGCATCATCAGACGCTCATCGCCGTCCAGCACCACACGGATTCTGCTGTACTTATCCGAGATTCTCTCTCTGAAATCTGCAGCAGATTTCTAGGACATAAATGCACTGTTATTCGTACAAGATGGGATTCTGCAAATTGAAAAAACGATTATTAAAAAGGGTGATTTCATAGTGATTGTACCACTGTTTGTGTATACAGTGACTCCAAGTCCTTGATGGCGTGTTCTGCTTCACTTCTCCTCTTCAGCAGCTGGTTCATGGTGGTCTCCAACATTTTCTAAGGACAGAAATACAACAAGCCTATAGAAAGTAAATACCACAACAGAGAAATTACAAAACAATTGTGTCATTTACAAATAACACTATTCATACTCACCTTGAAGTCTGCACTGGCTTCATGCAGTTGAAGTGCTTTGTGGTGCTTGTGCATGCCAACCAGGACACACAAACAGCACACAGGGACTCTTTCCTCCATGCAGAAGAGCTTGAGCTCATCACGGTGCTCCAAGCACTTCAGAGACAGTGGATCTCTGGTCACCTCCACCACTGTGTGGTCCCTCAGAGCAGACCTCTGCTGGTGCAGGAGGGCGTGAGCCTGGCACAGTGAAGCATCACAGGTCAGACAGGTCTTTATGGCCACCGATGGCGTCTCTATGCAGTGGTCACAGTGAACAGCTGAAGATGGTTTAGATGGAGCTGCTGTCTGAGGGTCTGCTGCTGATGGCTTGTTACTGGTGAAGTCCTTTACTTTGGTCTGAAGGCTGGTATTTATCTCCAGAGTGAGGTCAGAGGGGAGGAATATTTGACACTCTGGGCAGAAGAAAGGACCCTCACTGGACACATCTGTTTCCCAGACAGTCTGGATGCAGGTGAGACAGAAGTCATGTCCGCATTGGAGCGTCACCGGCTCAGTGAAGAAATCCTGGCAGACGGGACACTTCAAAGTTTCCTCAACAGTCCCCATCGCTCTGCTTGCACCTGTTATTGCAACCCAGTGTCCCTCTGGCCTTCCTGCTCATTAATATTTCACAGGCCTCTCTTGGCATGTACACACCGCTCACGTGCCTTAGTATCACATTACTAAAGATGTGTTGATATTTTCCAGTTGCTGTTTTAACCCACTGACTCTCAGGAGACCGCGCACAATGGAATGGCACATTTCCAAAAAGTACAAAATAAAAGGATTAACTGAATTAGATCACCAATTATTTTGTCCAAAATGCAGAACCAATTAAAAGTGAATTGAAGAAAAATTAATTTAGTTTAGTGTGAGGGTTTACTCTTGACTTTAGGAACAGAGGTGTGATAAAATAATCTTTACTTATTAGCTTTTTTTTTTTTAGGAGCTTTTAACTGCATCTCAAGGTCTTCATCAACAAATGAAGATTTTTAAGAAGAATCCATCCTTCTGTTCCTTCATTTTGGCTCCAGGTTCTGGGTCATCTCACATTGTTCAGCAGTTTGTACCACTTGTTTCCTAAACTCTTCAAAGTAGGTTTCATCCCAACAGTCTTTAAGAGGCTGTACAAGAGTTTAAACTAAATCCACTTCATAAACACTTTAACTTGGAAAAACATGTACAAACAGATTCTTTATTGACATAAAAAACTGATGCATTTTTATATTGTCTATACCATTTTAAAAACGATAATAATGGAAAATCTTTAAATTTCTACAAAATCAGTGTGAACATTTTCTGCTGTCCTTGGTTGAAATAGAAAAAAAATGTACGTCAGAAAAATAATAGTTACTGGATGTAACTCCAATATGAGTACTTCACTATTGGTGCCATCATTTGGCTCTAAATGATTAAATGATTGTCTCTTATGATATATTGTGATATACCTGTGCTGCATTTTCACACTTGCATTTCAAACTGAAACTAGTCTGTATTATTACCATAAACATGGGCTAATACTAAACAGAGTGCAGCTGTTGATAATGTTTATGTTTTGATAAAATGTTGTGAGGTAATGTGTATTCTTTTTAGAAATAACTGGGAACATCATGAGTGAATTCAGAGACATCTAATCCTGTGACTGTGCTACAGAGGTCCTTGGGTACCACAACCTTCTGCATTGTCCACTGCACCCACATTGATTAGTTTTTGTTTGTGCCTACCACTTTGTTGCTTTTCTAGTTTAAACATGTTAAATATGTTGATATTTATTTATTTTTTGAATAATTTGCAGTTATTAATTGCTTTCTTAGCTCAAAATTTAATATATTTGTAATATACATGGTTTTGAAATAAAATGAATTATTTTCTGGTAATTCATTATTTTATCTCTTTTGTGTCTAAGTGTGTGTGTGTGCGTGTGTGTGTGTGTGTGCGTGTGTGTGTGTGTGTGTGTGTGTGTACATTCAGTTATGAGCAGTGTGTGTGATTTGGTGGGAGTGTTTTGCAGCTACTAACAAAATTTTGTTTTGAACCAATGTAATCCTTGAGTATGATACTAAATGTCAAATGGTGACTGCTGGTGTGGTGTATTTTTACACCGTGTTCCTGTGGCTGTGCTTTCCGTGTTCTCTCATAAGAACTACTATTTGTGCGTACGTAAGTCAACTCCTCCCGACAGTAACGTATCCAGATATCCTCCGTACCTCCCTTCGTGAATCGCTCCGTGTCGGCGCGTCCCAAACAACGTGGGCTGTGGATGTGGCAGTGAAGCACCGCCAGTCCTCCGACTGACTACGTGTCTCCCCTTTGTAGTCACACTCACAAGTGTAGCTCTGGTTGCTTTTGTTTACCCTCCACATTGTCCGGTAAGGAGTCCATTTGTAATTATTTCCGCCCTTTTTGTTGAAAAGAGCCGCTGAGAGAGTGTTAGCTAAAAGTAGCTACAGCTAGCTAACATTAGCTAGCTCCAGGGAGGTTTTGACAGCAGCTAATGTAGTCTGATGAACTAACTTTCAAACTACAGTGAGGTCGTGTATATTTGGGTTTGTCTGTGTTAATAGCACACAGTCTCTGGACTTTTGGCTGGCAGTGTTTCTAAGCTAACTTCATGCTAACAACACCTTTACTGGGTCAGTGTGTCAAGTTCAAATAACATTCAAGTACTCATAACATCAGGGCACATGACGGAAGCTTCGAGGAGACTGGAAGTGAATAAGAAACAAAGGATGGATAGCTGAACCCTTTTTGTGTCCTCCTTATCTTATGTTTTTCTTAAAAATATATGTGAGGTTGTATTGGTATTGCATTTGTGATTGTATGAATGGATGCATGTGTGTAGTTTTATATTATGATGTTGTCTGCATGACTGTAAGTCCTGCTCATATTCAGGTCTAAACCGTGAGCTTGAACGTTACATACATGCAACTCAATCTTGTTGATTTTGTCATGATATTTTATATTTTTTAAGTGTAAAGTTTAATTTAGATGGCATAAGATACTCCTGGTCTCTTGGGGCTGAACAACTAACCAAAGTATTATTGACTTTGAAACCGGGCCAAGCACCATATCCAAATTGCAGGGGCCGCAGTGTCTCGATAAAGGTCAAATGTGTCACAAAATACCATCATAAATGAAGCATTGTGGTGCTACAGAGATGCCACGGCCTACAAATCAAAGTTTTCCAGACATAAGTGAACATGCCTATTTGGTTTAGACTGCAGCAAAAATCACATCTTCATTTTAATATTTGTTTTAGGTGAAAATGAATTTTTTAAAATGTGTAAAAAACAAACAAACAACCTTGCCCTGTAAATTTGATCCAGAATAAATGCAAAAATGTTATTCTTTCATATTGTTCAGCCCGAATGTCTATCATACCAGATAACTGCTTATCTCAGATGAGGCTATTCCACTGTTAGAGTAACCTGACACTGGTTTGTGTGTTAACGGTGATTTCCAGGTGTCAGTGCCATGTTTGCCAGGCTGGCCTCGTGCTCTCACCTGCCACCCAGAACCCGGCAGTCAAATGTCTGTTCAGTCTCCATCAGAGCTTTTTCCCAGGCTAAATGTAAGTAACCAGTTTTCATCATACCTGAAATAGACATATTCTCACAATCTCTTTAATGATCATAGTACTCTTTATTGTGTATAAAATTGTGATTGTGTCACTCTCTGCAGTCTCACTCCCACGTCCCCATGGCAAGTCTTTTGCTCACCGCAGTGAGTTGAAGCAGGCCAAACGCATTGTAGTGAAGCTGGGCAGTGCTGTGGTTACACGAGATGAGTGCGGTCTGGCACTGGGACGACTGGCCTCAATAGTAGAGCAGGTAATATTGTCGACACAAAAAAGAGAAGAACTGTCCAAGAATGAACATAGTATTAAGTGGGCTCAAGGAGGACTTAGAATTTAGCAGGTATGAGGGGTAACCATGACTGTGAAAGATAAACTTGACTGTTACTGTCTTTGTGTCCTGTCAGGTGGCCATGCTGCAGAATCAAGGCAGGGAGATGATGATTGTTACCAGTGGTGCTGTGGCATTTGGAAAGCAGCGACTGAGACACGAGATACTGCTGTCTCAGAGCGTCAGACAGGCCTTGCATTCTGGACAGAACCAGCTCAAAGAAATGGTAAACAATAAATCTGTAACAGAGGGAATATAGGTCCACTCGTTTATCAACATGTATGTCTTGTAGTATATTTTAACA
The DNA here is from genome assembly GCA_900302755.1 of Chromis chromis. Classification (NCBI taxonomy): domain Eukaryota; kingdom Metazoa; phylum Chordata; class Actinopteri; family Pomacentridae; genus Chromis; species Chromis chromis. The sequence continues at coordinate 19,213 of OMNN01024125.1, forward strand.
CATGTATACTATATTGGTTTATATATTATTTAAACATTTTGCAGAATTTTGGTCCTAGGCTTGTTAACTTTAGTGGAACCTGTCTGTTTTTCAGTCAGTTCCAGTTTTGGAAGCAAGAGCATGTGCAGCTGCAGGACAGAGTGGTCTGATGGCGTTGTACGAAGCTATGTTTACTCAGTACAGCACCTGCACTGCACAAGTATGTACTTGATTCACAGAGTAAAATGCTGACAACCAGTGACATAAATGCCATTTAATCCTGCACGTCTGTCTACTTCTGTAGATTCTGGTCACCAACCTGGATTTTCATGATGAGCAGAAGCGTCGCAACCTGAACAGCACACTATATGAGCTTCTGAGGATGAACATAGTTCCTATCATCAACACCAATGATGCTGTCGTTCCACCCCCTGTTCCCAACAGTGACCTGCAGGGGGTAAATGTGGGTACTGTGTGATGGGCATGCTGGGAATTCTATGTGTGGTGCAGAAGTGTGATGGTGGATTGCTTAAAGCAAGATTATTTTTCATTTTGCTTCCATTTCATCTTCATTATAATTTCACTTCTTGGACACATGGTTTTATTTTTATGGCTGCTATAAATGGTCTTCTACAGTGTGAACGTCTCTTTTTTTTGCTATTTATTTCTGCACACACCTGCTGCTTGTGCCATTGCTTTTTTGAATGAGGTGATAATATGTTATTTGTTTTGCAACTGAATAGGACTGGGAGACTGTTTTGCATGGTAGCAACTAATACTCTATCGTATAATGTTTTTTGTTTTGGCTTAATGAAGTGTCTGTTACATTTCAGGTAATAAGCATCAAAGATAATGACAGCTTGGCTGCGCGACTGGCTGTTGAAATGAAAGCAGACCTTCTAATTGCCCTGTCTGATGTTGAAGGTAAAGAAATATATATATTACAACTATATATATATATATATATATATATAAACTGCAACTATTCATATTTTTGAAGGAGTAACCTGCAAATGCGTTGTAATTTTTCATGCTAAAACAATTTTTCTTTAGTATCTGCATTAGTAGCATAAGTATCTTTAAGATGGCATCTCTGAGTGAGTCATATGTTATAGAATATAGAAAACTTTACAATATTTTGATCAGGCTTTCTTAATCAACAGAGATCCATATCAGTATGACCTTTTTGGTTCCATGAAGGATTAAAAAGAAAAATTGTATATATTCCACAGGCTTATACGACAGTCCCCCAGGAACAGATGATGCCAAGCTCATTGATATATTCTATCCTGGAGACCAGCAGTCAATCACGTATGGTACTAAGTCTAGAGTTGGTATTGGCGGAATGGAAGCGAAGGTCAGTGTGACATCCAGTATTTTTTCTCAATATGTAAACGGGACAGAGTTGGTTCAATCATGAAAACGTTTCACTATATTCAATCATGTGTGAATCAGGTGAAAGCAGCCCTGTGGGCACTACAGGGTGGGACCTCTGTCGTCATCGCCAACGGCACAAATCCTAAAGTCACGGGCCACGTCATCACAGATATTGTGGAAGGGAAGAAAGTTGGCACCTTCTTCTCTGAAGTGAAACCAGCAGGTACTGGGTAAAACCATTTAGAAAGAATAATTGACACTCATGTTGTGATTGTGTCTTTTTTATATTTGATGTGCGCATTATTGACACAACCAGGTCCAACTGTGGAGCAGCAGACAGAGATGGCCCGGCATGCTGGCAGGACTCTGGCCTCCCTGCTTCCAGAACAGGTGAGCTTCTTGTTTATTCAGTATGGTATGGCAAAATTAAGCGGGAGTTCAACTCATCAGCAATAAATGTTTCCTTTAAAAATCACCGAAATTAACCACCACTTATCGAGCCAGAAACTGTAAAAGCAGAAAGAATCATTGGGTTTTCAACTTTCAGGCAGTCCACAAACTAATAATTTGTGGCGTATATTTCTGTTAGTAAAATTTACCAAATTAAAGCTTAAAGTTGTGATATTTCACTTTATTCTACATGCATCATTCAAACATTCTCAAAAGTCAACTGTATGCACCAGCCAGATTCTGTAAAACACAAATAAATCAGCCCCCTTGGTCCAGCTGTGACAAACAGTCACATGACAAATTCAGGGACTTTTCAGTTGAAGTGGGCAGAACTGCAGGCTGTATTCACAGAGAACGAATGGGAACAGTTACTTGTTTTTCATGAATATGGGAATAAATAAAAAATGTAATCAGTAAAATATCAATAGTATTTAGAGCCACTGGGTTTTTTCCAGTATTGGTAACACCTGTGGGCTCTTGGAAAAATGTTGTACATGCAACAAAAGGATCTCTGGAATTTGTAAAATAAATAATCAGAGAAATTCAACTTTTGTTTTTCCTGTTGTATTATTTATGACAATCTAACTTTGCTGTACTGCACAAAAGACATTATTGAGTTTTCTCTACTTTAGATTACAGTGAAAAATGAGCCCAGTCTAAAGTACAACATATTGGCCTCAAAATATAATTCCTGACTTAATGTAAATGAGCTTAGAATAGGGAGAGAGTATATCTTTATTAGCACTCAGCAGATATATTAATTTATAAACATATCATTACTAATAGAATATCTTTTTTGTCATTGTACATGTACAACAAAATTGTATGCAAACTTATTCAAGTGCAAAACCGTAAAGTGCATCAAGTCAGGTATACATTTATATAAATAAATAAAAGACAAATGATTCTTATTATAACAAGATTATTTAAAAAGAGAAGGGAAAGATTCTAAAAAGGAGAAGAAAAAGATAAACACAACATACCACACATACAAGGTACCAATACATTTGGTACTGCACATTTCAGATTTTGGCAGTGTTAAGTACAATTAAGGCTTTTGGGTAAAAACTATTTTTCAGTCTGTTTGTCCGAGTTTTTACTGTCTTGAAACGTCTGCCTGAAAGCAGCACTTCAAACAGAGTGTGTCCAGGGTGGGAGGGGACTTTTAAATTGCTCTGGGCCTTATTGAGGCAGCGGGAACTGTACAGTTCTTCCAGGGAGGCGAGAGGGCAGCCGATTCTGGACATAGGAAAAATAATACTTGTCATTATAGGACGCAAGGGGTCGTCAAACTCACAAGGTTTTACCTTGTACTTCAATTATTTGTTTTGTTCTGTGTTAATTATATTACACTATATATGTTTGTTTTTCCAGAGAGCAGAGATCATCTGCTGTCTTGCTGAGCTGCTGACAGAGAAGAAAGATGAGATTCTTAGTGCCAACAGGAAAGACATGGAGATGGCAACAGCATCAGGTACAGAGGCACAGAGAAGATGCACTAATAACCTGTGTGTCAGCATTGTTTGGCATTTATTTTAGAGGTTTATAAATGTATATAAATCGTAAGTTGGCACGTGTCATTCTGTATGCCCAGTGTTGCAGGGCACCGTAGCTTAGTGAGTAGGTTAACATCTTTCACTGTTTAAAGTTCTCACTTCTGCTTTTCAGTGTCTGTGTTTGCTGAAAGCTAAAAGATGTCCTACATATGGATCTATAGAGTATTGCATTGTCAGTGTTTTGATTTATTCGGTTTTCTTATAGGTCGTTTCTCCCAGGCCCTGATCAACCGCCTGAGTCTGTCTACTGCTAAGTTGAACAGCCTTGCAATCGGCCTGCGTCAGCTCGCTGTGTCCTCCAGGGACAGTGTGGGGAGGGTGCTGAGGAGGACCAGGGTGGCAAACAACCTAGAGCTGGAACAGATCACTGTCCCCATCGGTGTCCTGCTGGTCATCTTTGAGTCACGTCCTGATTGTCTCCCACAGGTTCAGATCATCCCAAGGCTCATTCTTTAGATCTCATCATTATTCGATGGCAGTCTAACTCATATTATACAGACTTAGATTTATAAAAACAAAACTCATGTATTAAACATTGTGTTACAGGTGTCAGCTCTAGCCATTGCTAGTGGAAATGCTTTGCTCCTGAAGGGTGGTAAAGAAGCTTCCAACACCAATAAAATTCTACATCAACTCACTCAGGAAGCGCTTTCAATTCATGGAGTAGCAGATGCCATTCAGCTGGTAAGACTAAAAATTGTGCATTATTTAAATATAGTTTTTCTATTATAATAGATCTCTTTATCGTGATAAACTAAAATTTACTTTGCCATGTAGGTGAGCACACGTGAGGAGGTTGAGGACCTGTGCAGACTAGACAAGATGATTGACCTGATCATTCCCAGGGGTTCATCCCAGCTGGTCCGGGAAATCCAAAGGGCAGCTAAGGGCATTCCTGTGTTGGGCCACAGTGAGGGCGTCTGTCACGTCTACATAGACAGCGATGCCAGCATAGACAAAGCTATTGATGTTGGTATGTGTTAACTCCATGTAGCTGTAAAGCTTTTTTCTTTTTGCTATGGTTTGGGCAAGTTGAACTGGATGAAATTGTTGGTTTTTTTTGTCTTTTGTCAGAGAGCATCTAGCAGTTGTAGCTACTTTAATTTTATGTGATGGCCAAAGCTGTTTGTTTGCTGTAACCCATAACTGTTGAGTCAATACAAACTATGTTTCATTCTAGTTAGAGACTCCAAATGTGACTACCCTGCAGCCTGCAATGCCATGGAGACCCTCCTTATTCACAGAGATTTGCTGCGGACTCCTATATTTGACCAGATCATTGATATGCTGAGAACTGAACAAGTAAGAATCATGCACCAACACTCCATTATTTTTGGATACAAGTATTACCGATACAGTTATAGTATATTAAGTGTTTTTTATATTTTAAATGAGGTATAGAAATAGAAACCGAGTTTGGCACTTCATTTAGAACTGTAAAGTAAAAAAAAAAAGTATAATTCTTTTAACAAATCACTGACTTTTTCTTTCCCTCAGGTAAAGATTCATGCAGGGCCCCGGTTTGCATCCTATTTGACTTTTAGCCCCTCAGAGGTGAAGTCTCTGAGGACAGAGTATGGGGACCTGGAGTGCTGCATCGAGGTGGTAGACAGCATGCAGGAGGCTGTGGACCACATCCACAAATACGGCAGCTCCCACACTGATGTCATTATTACAGAGAATGAAGATACAGCCGAACAGTTTCTGCAGCAGGTGGACAGCGCCTGTGTCTTCTGGAACTCCAGCTCTCGCTTTGCCGATGGCTACCGCTTTGGCTTAGGTATGTACACTATTAATCCTATCTGATAAAATGATGAGGACAAACATATTCTTTTAAGTGAATCTATCTAACTTTGCATTGTCTTAAAAACAAAGCAGAATATTTAATTTCACACTGCTTATTTTGCAGGAGCTGAGGTTGGAATCAGCACGGCACGGATACATGCCAGAGGTCCAGTAGGTTTGGAGGGACTTCTCACCACCAAATGGGTTCTTCGAGGTGAAGGACACACTGTGGCTGACTTCTCAGAGCAAGGCAGCATGAAATACCTTCATGAAAACATCCCTGTCCCCCAGGGGAGTTTTAGTTAGGTTACCAAAAGACACAGCCATCAACAGAAGTCAAAGTAACGGTTGTCTACCCCGAGTTCATTAAAAGGTTTGTGTCTGTCAGTGGCTTTTCAACCTATTAGCTGCTGCTTCATCTCCTGCGTCACTCCACTAAGTTCCTAGTTTTGTGAACCTGTGCATAAAGTGAATGTGTTTTCAAGATAAACACTGATCTCCTGAGACATCGACTGGTTGTTAAATGACAGATGAGAGGAAAATGTATTATGCTAAAAAGAGAAAAAGAAGCTGATTTCTTTATACTATATTGACAATGTAACAGGCGAAACATGGACAAAGGTCTTTTCACTGTAAGATCTTTTTTTTATAACACCAGAAAAAAGAAATCATTGCCCCAGCTGTGATTTTCTAATTTATTTTTCTACATACAAACTCTCCCTTTGTGCTTTTGTAATTTACGTGCTGTTTGTGCTGGATCTTGGTTCAGATTTCCTTTGCTGTCCTTCCTCTTTGCACAGATAATTTAATAAATATGCTGTACAGTTCTTTAATGATGAGTTTGTGTTTTATCTGTCACATCCTTAACACTGAAAAATCTGCACCATAATTTCATTGTTTTGCAATTGCATTTAGTGTATAGCCTGATTTCAGTTACCACCATAGATAATTAAGGAAAGTGAGCATTTAAGTATTGATTATTCTTAAATAATTGCTACTGCTGTACTTAAAGTTTGCATTGTGCAACCTTGTAATCTCATTTCAATCACTGACGGCATCTGTAAACAATGCAGTGGTTCAGTTTATTCTTTAGAATACATGCAGCATACAACAGAAGTGAGCATACCCATGTGCAATATTACTTAACTGCCAAATTATTTAAAATTGTGACGCCTTACAATAATTGCATTAGTTCTACATTGGCATAGATTGTGCAGTGTCTGTGAGAAGATTTTAGGTAGATGACCACTGCAGCTTTGATTAATTGTACTATGACTCCTGTACTACCTGATTACTGCTACAACTGTGTTTCCTCTGATTTTTAGTTGGTCACTGGTCATCATTTCCCATCTTTGTGAAGTTTTGCAAACTGATTTTTCAATTCCTCTGGCAATTCTTTTCCATGTGGAGCCATGATGCAGACATACAGATGTACACAGCCCATGGGTCCAAAACTAAGGAAGTTGTGGTGTTCACAACACCTTTTCTAATTATTTTCATGCAATTAGTTGAATTAGAAATCACAAATGTACTCACTTTTGTTCCAGTGATCATAGGTTTTCAAATTTCCGTGTCACTGATCACAACTGTATTTACTTTACTGTTGCATTAAATGTCTACTTTGGGTCCTGTATTTTACTTAGAGTCCTCCTAAAGAATTTGTTTTTAATGTTTGAAAGAGGAAATGCTCTACTTGTGAGAGGTGAGGTAATTTTGAAATATGATATTTGAGTGATATTGCACATAGGTGGACCGACTTCTGCCGTGCACTGTAAATTATAATTAAACCAAATCCACAACACAAAGATCGTCATAGTTGAGAAAGTAATCAAAGCTCCCACTGTTCTTGAACGCAGCACCGGTGACGTCTAGTCTGTGGGCGGGGCTTGGTATCCAGCAGTCCTGGCCAGGTCACCTGGCAAACTCAGCTGCTGTCAGCCGTCTGATTATCAAAGATGGCAGGAAACAAGTCTTACACTATTGTAGAATATTTCGGCGGGGATGATGGCTACCGCTGTGGCTACTGTAAAAACCAAATAGGAAACTTTTCGCATGGTAAGTGTGCAATGAAGTAGCGAAGAAGCAGACGATGTGAGGCTTGAGCTAACGACCTAGCTCCGTCTACTTGCTGGAATAGGTTGGAAACAAGGCTAGCTAATGTTGGCAATGTCTAATCTTAATGTCAGTAGGTTTGAGTGCATTATATCAGCTGTACACACCAGCGCACCCTATAGCGTGTACACATTAGTTAGCCTTAACTTAACGTTACTTGTGTTGTCCAGTGTCATAACCTAGCTTAGTTTTTAGCCATTAGCATCCTAATGCCCAGCTTTCTTCGTTCTAGGAAACAGCTTAAGACAGTCGTAGAATAAAATTAGCTAAGAGAATGACCATGCTGTTGAATTACTGTGTTGTTGGGCGATAATGTTTTACTCAGACTTGGAGCTGTAACCGTAACAGGTTAGCAGAAGGTTTGTTAACATCTCCACTAGCACCGAGCTAGCTAATGAACACACCAACGTTATAAGCAGAGCAGGAAAAGGAAGCAAGGCTGTTGTCCTTAGGAGCGAAAGTGCATCGGTCTCTCGTTTGGTTTGTCATTGCAGTGATCTGAAGAGTCGAGCAAACGCAGGATGTGGTGCTGTATATTTCCAGGGCTTAAACTATTGTTACATGTAGCCAAATACGGAAGGGAACACAATGTAACTGTGGGAATAATGAGTAGTTTAACGACGCATGTCATACAGCACTTTGTCAGATTTCTAGAGCTGGCTGCAGGTTTTTCCTCTGGTGGATTGCAATACGAGCCCAGCTGCAGTGTAAACACGAGACTAAATATGAGACATGCTGACACAGAAGACAGTATAGTGTTTACAACATGTACTGTATGTCATCTTACAAAAATATGCAACTAGTGGCAGCAGTCACAGACATAAAAAAACACAGTGACACATTTTGAGACTTGTTCACTTTTCATTGTTTTGTAGTGATTTTGAATTCTGATGTGTCTGTGGCTTAAGCTGATGAGAAATTACTCTGCTTAGTTGTAATGGAGATCTTCTCTTCCTGGACCAGTTGTGAGTGGTTGTGGCCTAGTCTCCCTTCCAAGTAAAGTGACGTGGTTTGAATCACCCAAATTTCTGTTTGTCTGATTTCCACACCGTATAACTGTCAAATGCGAAACCCACCTTCCTTTCACTTTCTTGTTTATGTTGTAGCTGGCAGTAACAGAAGAATATCAGTGTGAATATGACACGTATAACAAAATTGCTGTCATTTGGCCATAAGTGGGAGTAAAAACTAGTCCCGAGAGTCAACTGGTGGCTGCAGTGTTTTGGGCAGCTTTACACTTACTGAAATTAAAGGGCAGCTTCTGTGTCAGTGAAATCGATTAAGCACAGGGTTTTAATAGTGTCCAAAAAGTCCGGTGCCAGGAACCTTCCTTCTTGTTCTACTAAAAACAAAAGTAGACAGTTGAGCAGCGCTTAATGTTCTGGCTGAAGACTGTAATTTAAAAGAACTTAGGTTATTGTTATTGCATTTTTAAAAGGTTCAACTTTGTTTCAGAGCTATAAAGAAGAAGCCATGTAAGAAGATGGGAAGGGATATTCTGTTGGGGACAGAATGGTGCCATTGAGTTGAGGTTATCGGAGGTGAAACAGGTTGACTATAATTAGGTTTCAGGCACATCTTAATGCAGTCAATGGGCAATTGGGCTCAGAGTCTGCAGACGAGAGCTGTTGTCTAATCTAAGATAAGAGTGGTAATCTGGATAAGGTGACATCATGGGGTCACGGCAGGTTCTCGGGAAGAAGGAAGACTTTACTGCCTGTGTAACTGTTGCAGTAACTAGAATGAGGGTGAAAGGTTAGGCTTTTCCTCTGTGAATACAGGTTAAGTGAGGGAATACCAAATTTGCAACTATAAAAATCGCTCTGTTGTTTTAGGCCATTTAGATTCAGCAAACAATGATGTGAAACAGTGTAGAATAGTGATTATCTGATATAAGAGTAAATGTATTGTTGACTTTTTAGGCAGGTGCACCATAAGGCTGTGTTTTCCTCAGTGTGATTATCATAGCGATGTTATCTACTGTGTTGTCACATCCAAAACAAATGCGACTCCAGACTACAGAGAGCAACATCTGCCCTCTCCTGTGTCATTGTGTCTGTCACGTCTCAGTGGAGGCTGAAGAATGGATCAGGTGTGAATGACGGAAAGGTGTTCCTGTTGTGCCGTGAAAATGGCAGCTGTTGCGCTCACATCCAGCTCACGTGGCAGGATTCTTTATTAACTCTAGAAATAATTTCAAGTATTGTATTTTAGACTTGTTGCCTCCTGCTCAACTAGTTATCAGGCATTTCTTTTAACAGGTGTTTGGTTGTTGTGCCGTTAAATTGTTCCTGTCCTGTCTTTCCAAATGTACTCTTGGGTCATTTGCTTTGTATTATTAAATCTGTATAAGCCAGCTGAAGCCTGTTCAGTGCTTTCTATATGGAGTACTGTTTTAATGCAAATTCACATGATAACTTGACATCTCTAATTGCTGAGGTCATGAGAATTTTGTGACATAAACATACGGTCATAGGTCAGAAATCACTTAGAGACTAAGCCTGTGGTGGTTAAACATAACTCCCCAAGGATACAGATATAGGCTGCTTATTTTCTTGAGCTCTTGTTCATCTCAGTGTCATCGCTGAAAAATACAAGTAGGTCTCCTTTCACTCTGTAATTGTTTTTCCTGTTCTCTTCTTTAAAGGTTCTGTCTTCAGTTGGAGGATAACAGTGTGTACTTTAATGTGGTTTTAAAATTGCCTGTATAATAATCAGCTTTGTTGCTGAGTTGTATTCTCAAGAGCTATATAAATAAGTAAAAGTTTTATTGCATTTGATTTTAGTTAGTTAGTTTTTTTATGCCAGTGAAGAACTCATTTACTGCTATGTGCAAATAATGATACTGAAGCGGCGGCATGTTTAGATGCACCACTGACTACGATTTGGGATTCACTGTGTATGGAAAACCAAATATTTTGACATTCTCTGATGATCAGACGTGGTGTTTGTGATGTTTATATCTGATCTGTAGTATTTATATAAAGGATATTTTTGAGACAAGTGTCATGGTTAAAAGCCCCTTAGCTGGTGGTCTAGTAAAGATAACATCTTTCCTCACAGAATCCTGATAATCCTCTAATAAGGAAAGCCTGCGGTCCTGCTGCTGTATCTGTTGGCCATTCATCTACCATTTAATGCTTCAGTGCTGTAATAGATCACATCATGTTGTCTCGTTGTCTCTGTGGACTCTAGCTAAGCACCATTCTCCTGGGACATGGACCGTTATACTCAGTTGCAAACTTGGCGTGTGCTTTGTGAACTGTTATACAGTCATTTCCCTTAGTTGTCTTAGATGTAAACTGATAGTTGTCTCGCGGTAGAGACTTACATTTTGGGTGGCGTGCTTGTGCGGACTGTGTATACGGTGGCAGAAGGGAAGGTCAGGAGTTGAAAGGGGGAGCTCAGATCTCAGTTCTGGGAAAAGAGATCTGCTGTGGCTACAAATAATAAATTTGTATGTTTCCATTGGGGCCTTAAAGCACTGTGGGAATGCTTCTTTGGCCATGATGTGTGATTTACACTGGAACGAAAGTTTGGACCTACCATCAGACTCTCAAGCAGCTTCTTGATAAACTGCACCTCGCTTGTACACTTGCTTCCTGTTGGAGGTTTATTTCAGTTGTGAAAAGAGCCTTCTAATTCAAAACCCCTTTCTGAAAGTTTCTAATTTAATTTCTTATCGTGTTAGACATTAATTGGTACACTCTCATTAAGAATTTCTTCCCATTTAAGCATTTTTTTTTGTAAATTTAATCCGCAGATATGTATTAGAAGCTTAAGGCTTTGTAGTCCCTTATTGGGGACTTAACTTGCATCAGAGCTCACAATGGAAATTTGTTGTGGGATTAGTTGATCTTTACTGTGATTCCTAGTGTGAATGTGAGCCTTTCAGTCGCAACAGTACCCTCACAAAAGTATGTTTTCTGATTTTGATCAGTTAAAGCAATGCATACAAATATATGAAATCAATTAAAGATGTTAAAGAAATGACCTTCCTTTTGTTTTCTACAGGAATGTGGTCCCACACCATGACAGTACAAGACTACCAAGACCTCATAGATCGAGGATGGAGAAGGTGAGTTTCCTTTTTAAAGCTTCTCATTAATATAGTAGTGTGGATGCTTCAAATACAATTTTAATGTATTTTACAGTAAAGGTTGTCCATGCTTTTCTTTTCAGAAGTGGGAAATATGTTTATAAGCCCATACTGAAGAAGACATGCTGTCCGCAGTATACCATTAGGTAATTGTGTGAACTTACTCATCAGAATGTTCTCTTGTGATTCATGCTTCTCTTGACCAGGCACACATTGAACACATGAGGATAAACTGTGGTAGTTAAATAGATATGACATAGTAACCTGTTAAAAGTTTGCTTTACCAACAGAAATATATGCTAATATGTTGTTTCACCTGTCCTTTATCTTTACCTCGTATTCTCTGTCAAGATGTCATGCACTGAAATTCCAGCCTTCCAAATCCCACAAGAAAATCCTGAAGAAGATGAGCAAATTCGTTTCCAAAGGGGAACTGCCAAAAGATGAGGAAGACGGTGAGAGTATGTTTAAGTATGAGTAGTCTAATAGTATAATAGTTGTTAATCCATGTGCATTATTTGGTGCTCTATATGCAGTCAGCACTGCGTCAGTATCACAGTGTGCAGTTGACATTACAGTAAGAAGTGGGCACTGACCCAAAGCAGTGCTGGTACTGTGGCTCTGTAGTACACTTTGTTCTGGTGTAAGCAGTATTGATTATGTTTCTTGTAGGGGAGCCAATGGACTCGGGGTGTGGAGAGGCAGGCCCGCGGGAACCGAGCAAAGTCTGTCACTCAGAGGTGAAGTGCACTGCTATCACAGATATTCAGAAGGAAGTAGCAGAGTGTCCAACTATCACAGAGGGTCAGAAGAAGGCAGGGGATGCTGCACCTACAGGCTCAGAAACATCACAGAAGGATCCAGTGTCAGTTCCAGATGGAAGAACAGCAGCCGCGGCTCCTAAACCAGGTAAGAAATATGATTCCCTTTAGAAATAGCTGACAATAATCATCAGTGATCAGTACTGTTACTGTATAATACCAGCTTTATATCAGTAATGTGATTACAGTCGCTCATTATATAACACCTTGCGTATTGCTCTTCTTTACCAGGACAATTTTTATTTTATTTTTTTTGCTCATTTTACTTTTTTTTCCCCTTTAAGAACATGAACCGTGATCAGGGGCTGTCGCAGTCATGAAATTCTACATCAATGTTTTTAATCAGTGCATTTTTTTCAGCTTATTACAACAAATGTTTTTCTTCAGTATCACTAGTAATTGTTGTGTCTTGACATCAGTCGTTTTTGGCTCCACTCACCGTTTAAGGCAAAGACCCTACAGGAGTATGGG
>OMNN01024126.1:0-10912 GCA_900302755.1 Chromis chromis
AGCTACAACATTATGACCACTGACAGGTGAAGTGAATTACATTGATCATAGTACCAATATGATCAATGTAATTCACTTCACCTGTCAGTGGTCATAATGTTGTAGCTGATCGGTGTAGTCCCTTGTTCATGATAAAAAACAATTTACTTTCAACAATTACCTTTAATAGCAATGGCATTCCATCCTTTTGAATTTGGATTCTCACTTCAGTTTTGAGACATCCAGCATATCGTTGCCATTTATTGTGTTGTTTTACCATCGCTACTTTTCAGTCAACCAATCATGTATTAGTTGGAATGGGATTCTGTACCCTGGTAACCCAGAAAATAGAGGAAGAGTTGTGAGAAAGACATATTTTACATCAAAGCTTGCTATTTTCCCAAACCTAACCACATTGTTTTGGATCCTAAACTGAACCAAGCTTCTAACAGGTGGTTATGGTTGTCAAAGCGTCAACCAAAGCATGATATTTTCCGCAAATTATAGTTGTGGTGCCTAAACCGGACCAAACAGCAAGAAAAAACTGAAAGTAATCAAGTGAAAACGAAACTTGAGTCTAAGAGTAATGAGTCTCCTGGGTGAAGGTCCTGTTTCTGACTTATGCCTCAATCCTCCCGCTCTACCTTCTCAAGAGGACTTTGTGGCTTCCCTACAACATCGCAGACTTATCCTCCACCGTGAAAATATGTGTTTCAAACCAAAAACATTTGTAGAATTAGTAGTAATTGAGAATGCAGTTTAGTTGTAAAAAATAAATGAATAAATTCTTCACAATCTCCTCTACGTCCTTATTATTTATGACTTTTTTATTTTTTAAGGAATAATCTTGTTGTTATCATTACACAGCCTTGTGGAACAGTCAGTTTTTTGGGAGATGGGGTGGAATTTCTGCATGTTTTGGGAGCAAACGCCTGGACTGAAATAAAATTTTGCTTGAATGGCCTCCAAAGCAGCAACCATTAAGGCTGACTTAGCTCAGCCTAATTTATTATGTGGGTGAGGATCTGGTGCTTCTTTATAGTAGAGAGAGCAGAAAAAGATACAGTCCTGTGTAAATCTTTTAGGCACTTTAGATGTTTAGAGTCTTCATCAATGAGGTATCGGATTGGTTGCCAATTCATTTTGTAGCACAATAGCAACCTCAAACATATAGAAAGAATCACAAAGGTCTGCTTCCACCAGCAACAAGGCTTCACCAAGAGCCCTGATCTCACCAAGGATAGACCGATTCTCAGTCTGGCTGATAATCATGGCCAATATTTGGCATTTTTCTGATTATCTGTATCAGTAAATTATTGACTGATTGAAGTGCTACTTCAGGTCTGATGCAGCCTCCTCTCTCTCTGTCTGTCGTCACTCCGTGGTCTCAGAAATGTCTCTCAAGCAGCAAAAACTCAACAAGAAACACAAGCCGTTGCCACCAACAAGGAAGTTAGCTTCTCTCACAGTGGCTAAGTCTATGCTAATGGCTAGCGGCTAAGTTAGAATGCAGCCACAGATTGACCTGAAATAATGTCCAGAAAACAATAAGTAATAATGCTTCAAGATCTGGACCTTCGTGGAGAATAAAAGTGATAGAACAGAGAAAGATTAAGAGAATAGAGAAGAACAGCAGGAGATAAAGTGATCAGTCGATCCCACATAAACAGAGGAGAGCGTCCTAATTTAATCACTCCTATTTCTATTTTACATATTCAGTTATAGTCACCCTTATTAATGAAGAAGTCTAGTTATGAATGACATATCGGTTCCAAGTGTTGGTTATCTGCCCACTCAATTACCAATAACTGACATTGATATCGGCCCTGGGAAACCCATATCGGTCGATCCCTACTGTCGAGTCTTTGCTCCCAACTGTTGTGTGTCCGTGTGGTGTTTGTAGCCAAAGAAAACTGTTTTAAATAAATGAATGTACCAGAGGACCAATGCTGTGGGTTTAACTTGTTTACCTTTTGTAGAGACTGTAAATGTAATTTACATGTGTTTGTGGCAGAAACTATAATTAAATTAAGTTTTAAACACTTGTACCTGTTACATGACTGTTGCAGCAGCATCATAAGGGGATGATTTCCCTCAGACAAGTTGCTCAACTGTTTATTCAAACCGCACCTCTGGTTGGATTTGAATGGAGGCTAGAATTAGTGCGTATAAATACAGTGAGGCCTGTCTTCTTTTTAAACGCGCACACATGCATTTTAATCTTGTTTTCTCACACTGGATATCCTTTCTAAATGGTCTGAATGTCTCTTTAAAACTGCAGCACAGATGTTAAGCACTGATAATGCTTTATGAGACATTATGAGAATGGTTTCCAGTGTTCATATTTATTTATTAGGGTTCTATTACTCACTGATTACAGCTGCTTTATCCTGGCAGCCACTTTACACCTAAACTCCAGCAATCACTTCTTATTTCTTTGCTCAAGATCTCTTTCATTTGTAATGTTTCTAGTAATCAGGCTTGTTTGGTAAAGTATCTGGCAACTGTTATGGTTACAAGAGTGTCGCAAGAGTCTAATTTCTATCACATTCACATGGTTTCTTATTGAATATAGCAGCACATCATGGTGAAGGGAATCCATTGGTAACTAATGCACTGCTAATATTCCAACGAATAAATAATAGCAAGATAAAGTGATGAGAAATATACTGCATGTTATTTTCAAATGTGTTTTAATGCTTTATTTTGCCAGTGTAGCTTCAGTGTTCCCTGAATCCAGCATTTCCCCCCTCCTCTCCGCCTTTCCCACCCTTTTCTCCCCTCATAGCTCCGAATGCAAAAACACGTGTTGACTGCCAGCTGTAGTCTATAGGTGCTACATATGGTTCTGGAAGGACACAGTGTGCCGCCATAAACTACTATTACTACTGCTCGTCCTGGGAGTCTCTGCTTGTGTGTGCTGACTGTGCAGCTTGAGGTGGTTTTATTTACATCTGCAGCAACTCTTTTATCCAGCTGAAAAAGTCAAACATAATCGAAAAGTGTGTCTTGTAGCATCATAAAGCGGAGGACTTTAGAGAGTATCTAATCTAGCTTTTTTCAACAAAGGGCTGCAGAGACACAGAAGCTTTGAATGCTAAGCAGTGAGACAAATGTTCTCCCTTTTTTTCTTCTTATTTCCATCCTATGCACAGTCCTTCCTCCTTCCTCCTTCCTTCTCATCCTTCTTCCTCCTGCCCTCTTCTCCCTGCAACCTAGAAAATCAAAGCTCCCATCAACCCTTAAAATGCCATCGAGCAATACCCAGAACTGTGTGTCTCTTTGGGGTTTTCTGTGGCTGGACCCTTCATCCCTTTGGAGGGAAACAAACACCACAGAGTCATGACTCATGCTCTAACATTCCCTCCACTTTTATTTATTCTGCTCTTTTCTTTGTTCTACTTCTTCCTATGTTTCATGGTTTGGCATCTGGCTTGGTCCAGTTTAAATCACGTGGCAGGGCCAAAGGATGACAATGATGTGTTCAGGTGCTTCTGGTTCTGACTCAAAATATGTTTCCATGTGGACAATTTGATCATGATGTTGCTGTCTGTACACCTTTAAATGTCAAATTCATCTTTTTCTTCTTTCTGGTAATATTAACTTATACTTACTATTAATTATGTTGTATTCAATGTCAGAATTCAGTGACAGACTTGACTTGAGCTTGTAATATCCACAGAATAGTAAGCATTTCATTAAATAATATGAATGGGTTAGGGTTAGGGTTATGAATGAATCTGAATCTTTTCTTTTTGCTGTCTTTTTTGGGCGCACAAATGAATCCACTAGATCAAATTTTATTGATAAAAACACACAAAAAAGCTGCACAGATTCCATTTTCCCTAACGCAACCTGGAATTCCCTGCAGCACCTGAAGGCACCACGAGCGCAGCAGCAGCTTGTAAAACCTCTCAGCTCCAGGTCAGACAGTTTGTGTTTTAACCATCCACCTCCCCCCCCTTTTTTTCCCTCAGACTCATGAACACATCATCTGGGCTGTTCTCTGCTCCTTTTCCTCACTTCCTCGCAGGATCTTTGTTGTTTGGGAAACTTTGGGAAGCTCAGTTTTGCTCGATACGTAAATGTGCAGAAGCAGCTTTTTTCCCCCTTCTTTTTTCTGCTGCACAGATGTTTCCAGTTTGACCTCCTCCTCTGTCTGCCTCGTCTGGTGAGTTTGAATGACTTGCATTACTCAGAGAACTTTGCACACACTTTAGGATTATAAAAACAGGCAGAAATGTTGGTGGTGAGGTAAAAAGTGTTGGAAAAAGGTAGTTTCTGTGGAGAGAAGTTTTGCATCTTGCTCATGCATGTCAGGAATCTGCACTGCAAAAAAAAAGTTGTGATTACGTATGCTGGTAGAATAACTCATAATCTACTTAATTACTCTTTTATGATGCGTTGATTAAGTCATGTCTGCTCCTAAAATGACATAAATGCTGGGACACAGTGTTCTGTGTAACAGTCACTACCTTCATGTTCCCTTACATAAGACAGACACTCCCCCTTCTTGATGGCTGCTGTGAGTTTGG
This sequence comes from Chromis chromis, assembly GCA_900302755.1. Classification (NCBI taxonomy): domain Eukaryota; kingdom Metazoa; phylum Chordata; class Actinopteri; family Pomacentridae; genus Chromis; species Chromis chromis. Next base: position 4,515 of record OMNN01024126.1, read on the forward strand.
GATGGAAATCAAGAAAAAGACACTCGCAAATTAAAATATAATATCTGCAAGCGAGAACATCTTGAATTACTTTCAACTTATTAAACTGTTTGTTCTCAGGGTTAGGTGATGTGAAGCCGGTCCGGGCTTCAGAGCTTTTCAAACTATCAAAACCATGCATCCATGTGGAGTAAATAATCACTGTAATAAAATAGGTGAAAATGAGCTGCCTGGGCTTCATAAACTGGTGTCTACACGGCATCATGTCTGCTTTTACTGAAGCATATTGCAAGAGGAATCGGCTAAACTGATTCAAGGAAGATGTAATTGTCACGATGAGCAAGAGTTTTACAGTCAGAGCTTACATTTCCAGGACAGTTTTCTTTTTAGTGAATCAAAAGAAGGAAATGTGAAGTAACTAAGTGGCAATTATGTTTAATTTGAATTTTTGTCCGCTTTTCTTGTGGTTGTCCAGGATGTTCCCACGTACCGGTGCCTAAGGAGAACAACAGGACGGAGACAAACAAGAGTGATGCGTGCAATCTAAGTTTATTTTCTCCTAAAGCAACTTTTTACCAAGTGAGAGCAACAACAACACATGCCTTATCCCTAGTAAACAACAGCTGGGATGCATTTTTATAGACAAACCATCAAGTTCGAGGTGCGACTCAACAATGCAGCTGAGAGGAGGAAAGAAAATCACCACATTTTTGCACCAAATCCTGCAGAGTGATCTGCAAATCCAGGTAACGGCGCCGACGGCTGTCTGAAAGGCTTCCAATGCATTCCTGCTCTAACTTGAGCCTCCAGAAGATGCTGAGGAAGATGGTAACGATGAGGAGGATCTTCCACGTGAAGGCAGATGTGATGTGCACTGTTCTGCTGCTGATGCTGTTCTGTCTGCTGCTCTACGCCCACCAGGTGAAAAATTTGTATTAAATCCCACTTTTTGTTGTTGTTTCATGGTTGCTTCATGGTGTCATCTAACCCCACCCATGTTTCCAGGTTGTGATCTCCTCTGGATGGGACAAACCGATGTGGAAGCTGACGGTTCATGGTTCAACCAGCTCCAATCGGAACCTGCTGGGAGCCAGTGGGGCTAAAGTGAACCAGGAGTCTCAAAGGGTAAGACCTAAAGTATTTCAGTAATTTGTGTTCATATGGTATCTGAGCAGTGTTTTTGAAGGTGTTGTTTACCACACTTTAGCACTGACCTTTCACAGCAAGATGTCACTATTGAAGTAGAAAAAAGGTGGTCTTTTATGGAAGCAATAGTACTGTAGTCTGGATATAAGAATTAGCTTGCTTAGTAGGTTTTCACATACGAGGATTTTGACTTGGTGTTTTAGTGGATCACAGTAAACCTTGAGATTTACATTTTTAAAAAGTGTTGCAAGTCAGTAGACAGACAAAAAAGAAGCAAGTCAAATTAGCAATCAACTGATTATAAGTCATAAAAAGTAATAGAAATACCTCCAGTTTGCAAGAATGTGCAAAGTAATCACCTGAGAATGTGCAAGGTTACATAGTATGTAATGAAATGTGCTAAAGGATGACAATAATCCTGTTTAAAAGCTGTACATAAAGTCAGTGTCTATGAATTTAGAATCCAGCACATTATTATTACTGTGAGTTATATGTTGTGAGCTTTTAGAGACAAGAGTTAAGATGTAAGGTTTTTATCTTGTTAGCAAGTCCAGATGCTGTTTTTTATATGCCACAAGACATATAATGAGTTAAATTAGCAGTCAGCACTATGACAGTCTGAAAAACATGGATTCTTGGGTTTCATATGTAACAAACCTGAGGAACCAATCACAACAATTTGAAAGGTTTCTTTATCACCATTTTTCTTACAGATCAGTTTCTATTTCAGACATATATGGCTAAATTACTACAAATATTACAACTTGCCATTGTGCAGCGTAGAGTAGTTTTACAGTGTTTGAACAGAGTTGTTGGTGAGCTGGTGTGCTCAAGCTGCAGCAAGTGGTGGAGGAGTGGGTGGAGAAAGACGTGGTGATTATGTTCAGTGAAAAAACTTCTAAATGTGTAACTGATACACAGAGATTAGTTTTTAGGGGGACTTCAATAGTCCTAATTCTAGCTTCTTTGAGGCTTTATGTTGACACTGCATTACTTTGAGCTACGTGCTTATATTAGCATGCTAATATGCTCGCAATGACAATGCTATCATGCAGATATTTAGCAAGTATACACACCGATCAGCCACAGCATTATGACCACTCACAGGTGAAGTGAATAACATTGATCATATTGGTACTATGTGGTGTTCTGCTGGAAAACCTTGGATTTTGGCATCCATGATGAGACTTAGACTCCCAAATAGACATGATCCCAGAACAAGCACACTCCCTCATGCAAATGGAAATCCCAAATGTCACTGGCCTACCCCCGCAGGAAAATACACCCCACCACATGGCAACAACATCAACCAATCAGGAACATCTTGAGGAACATGACAATGGCCCAAGATGTTGATTTGACCTCCAAACCTCCTAGACCCCATTCTGATCAAGCATCAACAGGATGCAGTGGAACAAGTTGGATTGACAGAGGCCCCACTGCACAAGCCAGAGTACCCAAAGGATCTACTGCCAACGTCCTGTTACCAAACCCCATAGGACACCCTGAGAGGTCCTCTTGTCCATGCCCAATGGTTCACATTTTTGACCACATAAGGGGGACCAACACAATATTAGGCAGGTGGTCATAATGTTATGCCTGATCGGTGTATGTTTGCCATTTTTTAAGTCTTCATTCAGCATGTTAACATCATAATGTTTAGTAATTAGTACTGAAGAGCTGATTAGTTTTGCATTTATTTGGTCTTAAATTAAAGCTGGTATCAAATTTAAGTTTCGACATGATCGTGAATCTAGATGAGAAGTAACGACTACACATGCTGCAGTTCATTCACTCTCATAAAGTGTCTTTGATCTGGTTTAAAGAGACTGTAGAGACAGTTAAAGCGGCAGGAGAAGAGTGTTAGTCTGGTCATCATTTATGAGAATTCATCCCACATAAGGACCCTGATGCTCGTTGTGTTCGCAGACGGACAGAATAAAATATGGAGACGTTCGTTCTCACATACTTTCTGCTGCTGGGCTGAAATCCAGAGACGGGATCAAAGCGCTGTACAGTTTGTTCTATATGAATATTCATCCTGCATATGTTGAGTGCACCAGTGTACGTACACACAATATGCTTTGAGTTTATATAAGTGCTAATTTCCATCTGCACTGATTCACAGAATACATTCTAGCTTCCATATTTATATTTATTTATTCAAACAGGTAGCCTCACTGAGATTGTGAGCTCATTTTATTATTAATATACAAGTAGAGTCTTGATTTTTGCTAGTTTTTTGCACTTAGTCGTCTCTTTTTAGGGAATAAAGTATCTAAAGTCGGTTATTTCAAGCTCTGTGTGAATTTATGATGCAGCTAATCTTCTAATGTTATGCGATCTGACTTTGTATGAGACCAGAGGGCAGAATTAATAAGGCAGTTTTTCCAATGGAGCCTCATAGACACATAACATGCAAACAAAGAGCTTCCCTTCTGTCATTTAAGGAGGACCATCCCACCTTTTCATGCAAGACTAACTGAGGAATTTATTAGCTGTTGTAAAGCACAGTGAGCTGTGACATATAGAGTCAAGAGGCTTTAAGTTGCAGAGAGAGGAATGCACATAAAAACAATGCAAATATAATCAGGAGCAGACATAACTGTAGATTTTTTCAATTTGTACAAGCTATTTAATTGTAAAAATTCAATTCTGGCCTTTAATTTGCTTGTCAGGCTCCTCAAATTGAAATGCTTCTTACTTGGGGATGTTTGCTGAACCATTTTTGAACACAGACTGATACATTTATTGAATCCTTGTAAAGATGATATCTATTAAATTGAATATTCTCTGTCTTCTAAGTCTCCATCCAGCCATCCAGAGCCACAGCTGCCTCCCTGTAAACCTCAACCCAAGTCTAAACCAGCTCAGCCCAAGTCCAAACTGCAATCCAAGTCCAAGACCAAATCCAAGCTTCGGAAGAAGAATGTGACGCCAACCAAGACTGACGGCAGGCCGCTGCCGACGATGCCGCCGTTCGACTTTGAGCGCTACCTGAGAGAGAAGGACAACAGAAACTTCAAGCTGCTCATTGACCAGCCAGAGAAATGTCACATCGGAGGAGCAGAGGAAGAAGAAGGAGAATCTAAGAAAGCTCCCTACATGCTCATAGCTGTGAAATCTGTAGCTGCAGATTTTGATAAGCGTCAGGTAATACAGTATATGATGTACATATGTGTGCCTTTGCAAAGAAATCAGAATTTATGTAGGGTGTTTTTTCTGGATAAAAAAACATGCTTTAGAAAGTTTAAAGCTGCTAAAATTATGATTATAACACTACTCTGTCAGTCCCCTCAGCTCTACACAACCATTTAGTGTCTTTTTACACATTTTTCCTGCTTTAATTTAATCTTAGTACTCTTTCTGCCCTTTCAAACCACAGCAGAGCATGGAAAAAGTTCTGATAAATCCACTGTACACAATCTGTGCACCACAGATAGCCAGCTAAGTCCAGTCAGCAACCAGCTTGCGAACACAGCCGAGCATTTAACAGTTAGATAAACAGATGTTTCACTGAGGAGTTGATTAGGGAAAGAAAAAAGAGCAGTAAAGGTGATTGAATCAGAGCTACATTGAGGTAGAGGCCTCATTTACAACATAAAGCTGAGCAAAGACACACACGAGGAGAAGATGTAAGCATGAAAATAAAAATAAATTTGATAAAATTAGCAATAAAAACATTAAAAAGGCTAATTAGTGAAATTAATAAAACCATAAAGAAAAAATCGCACAATTAAGATTTAAGAAAAGGTGAATGAAGTAAAGCAAGAACATCCTGGAGGTAAAAAAAAATAAAATAAAAAAAAAGGTAGAAACTTAAAGGATAGTAACAGTAAGTAAAACTGAATTGCACAAGACAAGTAAAAACAGCCAACACCTGCAAAAGACTCCAATATTTAAGCATGTTTGATAATAGCTAGTGTTAGATATGGCAGATATGTAATGTAAAGGTGCAAAAAAACAGGAAAGGCCTTATAAATACATGAGTGTCTGTCATGCCTAAAAGCTTATAATGATGAATATTCTAACTATAACCATTAATAATTCTTAGACATAAATACAGACAGCTGAGGCATACATGTATAAAAAGTCACAATAATCCAAAATTGATAGAAAAGTTGCCTCAATACGTTTCCATCTACTATCTATGCAGTGGAAAACACGATTTATTCTTAAAATAAACCAATCTTTTGTCTTAATTTGCTCACCAGTTTGGTCACATGATATTTAAAAGGCACCTTTAGAATGAGTGATATTGTTTCTCCACGTCTGCTCAATATGTAAATATATAATTGTTTGCTAAAAAATTCACCTTGCACTCAATTCCCTCAGGTGGTTCGTCGTACATGGGGTAAAGAGGGCCATTTCCAGAACGGCGTGTCCATCCGTACGGTTTTCCTGCTCGGCGTTCCCAGGAATCGGTCGGCTCTGCCTCTGTGGGATCGACTCCTGGGCTACGAGAGCCAAACCTTTCGGGACATCCTGCTCTGGGACTTTGAAGACACCTTCTTCAATCTGACGCTGAAGGAAACACATTTTCTGGAATGGGTCAACAGCAGCTGCCCTCATGTCAAGTCAGTGTTGACAAAACAGCACAGAATCACAAGTTGGTATATTTTCTGGCTCCTACTTGATGCATTTATCTTCTCTCATCCAGGTTCATCTTCAAAGGCGATGCTGATGTATATGTTAACATAGAAAACATACTAGAGATGCTGCAAGGTCAGAAGCCAGACGAGGATCTGTTTGTTGGTGATATTATTATCCACGCTAAGCCCATTCGCCGCCGCACCTCTAAGTACTTTGTGCCGGAGTTCGTATATGGAGGAGGTTTGTACCCGAATTACGCAGGAGGAGGAGGGTTTGTTATGTCCGGACACACAGCTCGGAGGCTCAGCTCTGCCTGCCAACAGGTACTTTAAATTAAATACAGAGGTTTGTGTCTATTTTGAGAAACTACTAGATTCACAGTGATTTTCTTTCAGGTGGAGTTGTTCCCCATCGATGACGTCTTCCTGGGAATGTGCCTCCAGCTGATCGGGGTCAAACCGTCTCGCCATCAGGGCTTCCGGACCTTCGGCATCCCCCGACCCTCCGCGGCACCTCACCTCCAGACGTTCGACCCCTGCTTCTACAGAGAGCTCATGGTGGTTCACAGCCTCAGCGTCCCTCAGATCTGGCTGATGTGGAACCTCCTGCACGACCCCAAACTGAGCTGCCACAACAGGACCAACCCCACGTCCGGGCCCTTCAAATGGAGGGGTGGGGTG
>OMNN01024127.1:7213-65828 GCA_900302755.1 Chromis chromis
TACACATTCCCCATCAAAGCTTTTTATGCAGTTTTATAAAATAAAAAAATTAGGAGGAAATCTTATTTCTGCTTAAAGCATGCACCTCAACACCTCTGTAAAATGTTGACTTACCATCCTGTATAAAGGGTTATGTCATAACTAATGGTTTTTATTAATTATGAATCGATTACTTTACATGTATTACTTTTATAAATGAGTAATAAGCAAATGAGGCCAACCTGTTGATTTTCAGGTTAAATAAAGTCTGTGTTTATATTATTATTATATTATGATTATAAATGTTGGTTATAATAAATAAAAAATGTCCATCTAAAAATGTTTACATTTATTAATAAATACATTTAGGTTTCAGTCCAAATACAGCCAAAACCCCATCCACAACCTGACAACCCGAAATTGTTTTTTATTAATGGCTTAAGCCTGACCTATGAAGCTTCAGTAAAGTGGAAAATTAATTTCTCATTAGTTACAGCCTATAAAAGCTTCGTAAAATGTATTATTCTACATTTTGATGTCGTAGTTTCCTAACATGTTGTGGCCCCACTATCCTCCTCTGTGCTTTAACACATCCCACTTAAGAGGAGAAGCCCACGCCTTCTTCATGTGCTGTACATACTTCGTCACTGATGCGTATTTACGCACAGCGACACGATGAGTCTCTGGTCGTCTCGGTGCGCTCTCCTGACCTCAGCCTGCCTCGTTCTGCTTTTAAACAGTTCTGGCAGAGCGTCGACCTTCGAGTTGACACTTCTTCACACCAACGACAACCATGCCCGCATCGAGGAGACCAGCGAGGACTCTGGAAAGTGTCCAGCCGGGGCTCCCTGCTTCGCCGGGGTCGCCAGGAGGTTCACCAAAGTGTCGGAGATCCGCAAAAAGGAGAAGAATGTTCTGTTTCTAGATGCTGGAGACCAGTTTCAAGGGACTGTGTGGTTCAACTACTATAAAGGCGCTGAAGCAGCACATTTCATGAACAAACTTGGCTATGATGTTATGGTAAGATCTTGAATTTTGCGTGTTTTTTTTACACTTTTTTTTCCTTAAGAGGTTTTCCAAAGAAGAGACAAATTGGAGTTTTTGACTTGATTAAATGATCATGAATCAATTACATCCATGTTCACTGGTGTCATACAGGCTTTTGGAAACCACGAGTTTGACAACGGAGTGGAGGGTTTGATCCAGCCCTTCCTCCAGAATGTGAACAGCTCTGTGGTCAGTGCCAACATTAAACCTGACCACACTCTGGCCACAAACCTGAGTGGCTACTACCAGCCCTACGCAGTCATCAATGTGGGCTCAGAGAAAGTGGCTGTGGTCGGATACACCACTGCAGAGACGCCCTTCTTATCCATGCCAGGTAGACACAGAATCTGCTTTTTTATTGATGAAGCTTTTAATTTCCATTTTGGTCACATTGTTGATGTTTACTGAGCTTCTTTCCACTGTGGTATTTACTGTATACAGTGTCTCCTCTTGCTTCGGTTTTCTGTTACTGATTGTGTCAAGTTCTATCCATCGGTATAAAGAGCACTGACCACTGCAGGATTGTGTCTCCTCTATGTGCATCAGGCCAACACCTGAAGTTTGAGGATGAGGTGGAGGCGCTGCAGGTTCAGGTGGATAAGCTGGAGACTCTTGGTTATAATAAGATCATCGCTCTGGGACACTCTGGTTTTGACGTGGATCGAGACATCGCCAAGCACGTGAGAGGGGTTGATGTTGTTATTGGCGGACACACCAACACATTCCTCTATACTGGTATTTTTATCCTGTTTTATTCCCCACTCGGGGTTCAGTTGTAGCAGCTGAGCTTTACAACAAGTTGTTTTCTGTAAATTCAGCAGTCTTCAGACTTTTAAACTGTGCTTCATACATGATGAAAGTTGGTTAAAAGGCATGACAGGTTTGTAAGTTTACTGTCACAGGAAGTGAGGAGCAGTGCAGCGTGCGCTACAAACCACAAAATTTACTTTATCTGCAGGACAACCCCCATCCACTGAAGTGCCGGCAGGTCCGTATCCTTTTATGGTGAGGTCTACTGATGGGAGAAGTGTGCCAGTGGTCCAGGCCTACGCCTTTGGAAAATATCTGGGATACTTAAAAGTCACCTTTGATGATGCTGGGAATGTTGTAAAGGCTGTAGGAAACCCCATCCTAATGGACAACAGCATACCTCAAGGTAAACTATAACATACTGTACTTTAATGATCACACATGTCATGTTTGACTTGCAACAGCTGTCGCTAGTTGAGGAAACCGCTCACTCAGCCACATAAGTTTATTTTTTACATGTTTTTTTTTTTTAACTTATATTGGCTTATGTAGCTTTTAAAAGTTAATTATGAGATCCTGATGCAATCTCACATCCCTGGTCCACATAATTTGGAGATAATATACAACAAGACTACTTTGGCAGGAATTCAGAACTTGCCTGAGAATCTTAGTTTTTTTCAGATGTCTTCAGCATCAAAGTAATTTATTGATAGATGTCAGTACATCCAATATTACACAGCAAAAAGAAACTGTTAACAGCTTATTCAGTGTACACAAATATCCAAAATGTGAACAAATATAAAACAGCGCTCAAGTTATCATGTTGTCATTTATCCATAGCAGCATTAAGCTTCCTATTTCTGTGAAAACTTTTTACCTGACATTTTCTATGAAACTTTGTTGACAAAAAAAACTAATATTTGTTAGATTAAATCGGGCAGCCCCATTGCCGCTGACCTTTCCAGCACAGTGATGATTGATATCCACCTAAATCTGTTGTCATAACTGTGAGATGGAATGTCATATCTATGCAATAAGGTTTAATTTATGAATGCAGTGTGCTTCTGTAAGTTTGGATCACGTCTTGGGTTAAAAAAAAAAAAGCAGTATTCTTGAATACTTCTGGTTATGTCTGGTAACCGTTTAGTCCATGCTATGTTTAGATAAATTATTCATCACAAATACAGCAAAAATAATAACAACCATTGTTCTTTCTCAAGGTTTCCTGATTTCATTCCTTCTTTTACCACAAGCTTTACTTTTTTCCCAACTCTCTCAGACGTGGGCGTCCTTGCTGATGTTGAGAAGTGGAAGAAAGACTTGGCTCAGTATTCTTCACAGTATGTTGGACAAACCTTAGTCTACCTCAACGGGACGTTTGAAGAGTGCCGATTTCGGGAGTGTAACCTTGGGAACCTAATCTGTGATGCAATGGTAGTGATTACAGGCAACATTCACTTCATTGTTCACTCAGTCATTTGTTTGCAGCATAATCAGTAAACACCTTCGCCCCCTGACTCTTTTGTCAGTTCATTCATCGCTGAGAAAAGCCAATCTTCTCACTAGTTGTAACCTCAGGTCATGCCTGTGCATGTTCAGTGTTTCAAATTAGTGGGATTTGATGGAAATGAAGGGGCTGCAGGGGTTTAAAGAAAGTCGACGTAAATACCACTTAACAGTTCTTTTGAGGCAGCAAGAGAGAAAGTGGAATTTTACTGTCATTTAATATGTCCTTTTTGCATGAACAGATTCACCACAATATAAAGTATTCAAGCGAGCTGCAGTGGAATCATGTGGGCATATGTATGCTGAACAGTGGAGCCATACGGACAGCGATAGATGAGCGCTACAGAAATGGTATTTGAGTGTTTTTTTTTCTACAGAATTGTTGAGAGATTAATTTGCAAAGGCTTCATTGTACAGGCTGCAGTTGGTTATGCTCATGTACCTTTATTTTTTAGGTTCCATAACAATGGAGGAGATCCTCACTGTTCTACCATTTGGAGGAACTTTTGACTTGGTCCAGATAAAAGGATCAACAGTGAAAAAAGCGTTTGAACACTCCATTCACAGATATGGAAGCATGTCTGGAGAATTTCTTCAAGTCTCAGGTCGGCTCCTGTTACAGCCAAAGTCAAACAGAATAATATTAACCCTTTCGGCGTTGGTTTTGTTTTAAAGGAAGATTCTCTCTCTGGTATTCCCAGGTGTTCACGTCGAGTATGATCTCTCCAAGCCGGTGAACCAGCGTGTGGTGTCGGTGTCGATGCTCTGCACCAAGTGCCGTGTGCCCAAGTACGAACCGCTGGACCCTCAGAAGACGTACACTGTGGTGATGCCTTCATACATGGTGGGTGGAGGTGACGGATTCACCATGATCAAGGAGGAGCTACTGAAGCATAACACAGGTGAGCAGCAGACATGTGCAGTAATTGTGTGGGAGATGAGGATTTCCTTGGAATTATTTAGGTTAATATGATAAATATCTAAAGTTCTATTTGCTTGTAGGCTTCGCTGGGATTCTATCCATTAGCTAAGCAAAAAGAAAGCTTATCAACCAGTGTTTCTCATCAAAACAATTCCTGCGACTTGGCAGACAGCTGAAAAGTTTACTTTAATGTCCTTCCTCCCCTGCTTTTCCTTCCTGCTGGAATGTAACCTAAGCACTCCCTTGGCTTTAATGTTTTTTTAATAACATATTATTGGAAGGGTTGGCCGGCGCTTTTCATTGATTACGGTTCGTTAGTCATTCTGTGGCACACTTTTGAAACTCTCCAACTGGACTCTTTACAAGAATATTTGGAAGAGTCAAATCCAGACATTGTTACATGCAAAACATGATGATTGGACCTACATGGGAAGAGTGGGAAATATTTTAGGGGAGGAAACCTCAGATTAATTCTGGACTCTTTCACTTGCCTGTGAAACGTCTTGACATCATATGGAAAAGCAGTCTCTGGCCTTGCAGCAACATGCCAGACCCTATTTAAGCTCTCATCTTACAGTTTAACAACAATAAGGTAGTTCTCTGACTCAGATTTATGTATTTGCCATTGAACTTGGCACCATGTGTAACATTATAAAATAATCTTTATAAAAACAGGGGAAATGTCAGCTTCCTAAACAGGTCAGCAGGATCACAGGAGGAGAAAGAAAAGCAGGATGTCTGGGAAAAGCCAGATTTGAAACAGGTTGCACCCAAGTTGGTTCTTTAGATGGATATGTCTGTTTTACAGTATGCTCAAGAATAAAGTATCAAAACAACAACTGGACAAATTGCCATGACATGATTTGTAATGACTTCAGGACCTCAAGATAATGAGACCGAATGAATTTGGTGATCCCCATGATGTTTTGAGTGTAAATATAAAACTAGCATCCCCTTGTTTAACTATACATTAAAATGCATATCACTGTTTTTCGCTCAGTTAATGTAAATGCAAGGATGAGATGACTGACTGTGACTTTCCTGTAAAGCAAGACAAAGCTGGGTCCAGTTTATCTGTGAGTGACAATCTTTACAAGCACCACATCACTGTTCTCGTCTAAATTTTACCCTTGTAGGTTGCTCTGGTGGGAGAGATTTATCTAAAAAATATGCATATTCTTAATATAGTTCTGCAACTATCTCTAAATCTTTCAAACTTAGCTTATAGCGCTGTAGCAACTGAGAAAATGTGCTTTGAACATGAGCATGAAAATACAATTCTTTGGCGAAACATCATAAAAATACCAAATCTATACCAGATATGATCTTCTCCATCTCTTGCAGGTGACATGGACATTTCAGTTTTTTCCAAATACATCTCGGATATGAAGCAAGTGTACCCTGCAGTGGAGAGTCGCATCATGTTCAGGAACTCAGCTGCCGTCAGAGCCCACAGCCTCGGCTTGTTGCTGCTGAGTCTATGTCTGTACCTGACTCTCTGATCGGCTTTGTACAAGCTGGGAAACTGTAATAATCCGGGAGGTTTGGAAACTCCTTCAGGACTCGGTTAACTGTCTTTCCATCTCGCAGCCTTTGAGGATAACTAGAAGACAACAGGACTGCAGGTTCAGCCTCAGGGTATATTTCATATCCAGGCGGGAACTGATTTTTACCCACTAACAAGACAACGATCCCACAAAAAAATTAAAAATGCATTAGGGGCAATCTTGTTTACTTAAATCTTACACAAAACATGTGCAAGATGAACAACTTAAATATAAAAAAGCCAATTTGTACTGAATATTAGCAAATAAGGCCGACCTAAAAGTGCATGTAAGTCATTTTACTGGCATTTAAAAAAAATATGAATGTGATTTTTCTTAAATCCCTTGTGATAAATGCATTGTCATGCTCTGTCTTGGATTTTAGACAATGGACTGTCCAACTTCTTAGTGGAACAATAAACAAATGGAAGGCTTTCCGGCAGCTATAAATCTCACTCCTTTCACTGAACATCAGTGGATGGAAACAAACCAAAGGTCCAAGTACTTAATGCACCTGATTCTGTCTTTAATTGTTCTTTTATCTCAAACTTTCTTCCGGTCCAGTTCAATCGACGCCACACACTCAAATTAGTGCTGTAGCGGCTCCTCAAACCTTATCTTTATAAAGGATTTTATGGTCATCAGGTTGCAGACACAAATGTATTACAACAGTAAAATATTGTTGATAAGATCTGTATATAAGATTGATTTTTGTTTATTGTGGGGAGTTTTCCGAGCATCTGCCAAGTATGCATAGTTGGCATAATCATCCACATGGAGCTAACAAATCTTTATTAAGTCTTTTTGTAAGGTTGTTTTAATATAGTGAAAATGGGAAGTAAATGCACTTTAAGGTACTTTTTGTTTGTCATACTATAGTGTTATGTATTTCATTGTTTGGATTGATCTTTTAGTTCATCAGTAAGTTTATATTTTAAATATCAAGCCTAAATTGACACTCAAAATCTCTTTCTATTTAGGCATAAAACACATGACAAGCTTCCAAACTTGAGAGCAACCACCAAATGTTTAGTCTTTTTACTTTACTGACGAGTAATAAGTTAGTGTGGGGGTACTATTTGAAAATTTGGAGTGCGTAGAGAGTTTTAAAACCGTATTTCAGTGTGCGTAAGCAGACTTTAAAGTATGCTAGACTTTTAAACGTCTACACAAATATGAGCTGATAGTTTTAATAGGTAGTTGGAGTATTCACATCTGGGGCTAAAGCTGTTATATATCAGTGTGCTCAAAAGCATCACAGTGTTGAACAGAAGTCGGTCATTTAAATTTTACTGCCACAACCAACAGCAGCTGTTAAACAGATGTATACTCTTGAACTGCTTTTATTGTTAATAATTACACAAGGGACACAGTGTCAGCGCAACACTGATTTATCATTTATTAATCATTTATTTACAAATTAATAACATATACATCAGGAGAAGTTTTGTGTTTCCTCTTCTTGCGGAGATCTGGATAGTTGCTGTACATGTTGGTCTCAGGTAGTGAGAGCAATGAAAGTCTCTGGATTAGTGAAGGATCAGTTCATACCTGACAAGCATGTTAGCTCATGTTCATAAAGTCATGTAGATTTCACATCCATGGAGCCATCACAGAGGTCTCTTTCTGTACCTGCTGTGGAAACAAAAACACAGAGTTAGCACAAAAACAGGCACTCTTTGTTGTTAAATAGGTGTTCAGTTTACAGATGGTAGATAACACAGAATATCACAGAATAAATCCACATAGTAGCCCATTACATTTTTACATTTCTCCACAGACTTCAGTATCAACAGAATCTTAGCCAACTGACTCTTTCTTTCTTCTAGTCAGAACACGACTGAATTACTGCAAATGCAATGTGTGACTGAAAAGCCAATATAAAAGAGGACAGGTGTTTAATGTGTGGGAACAAAAACTCCCACAAACTCTTTCAACTGCCCATGAGGTCAATTTGTCATTTCTTCCTGATTTATAGTTAACAGCTTAGAAATCGGCCTGAAGGAAAAAAAAAAAAAAAAGTATCAGTTTTTGCTCAAAATATTTAAGACTGAGTCTCGATATCTCATCTTCACTCTGGTTGCTTAATCAAACATAACCAAATGGTGATTTGTTAAATTAATACAAGATAAAATCCTGTGTAGAACATTAACAGGTACAATACTTTGGAGAAACCTATTCATTATTGTTATATAGTGAGAAAATACAGTGATTTAAAGATTTCTGGTGATGCTTAAGTAGCTATGTACACTATATTGCCAAAAGTATTGGGACGTCTGCCTTTACACGCACATGAACTTTCATAACATCCCATTGTTAAGCCGTAGGGTTTAATATGGAGTTGGCCCAGCCTTGCAGCTATAACAGCCTCAACTCCTCTGGGAAGGTCTGACTCATGGGTTTTAGTATCTATAAGTCAGAGGTCAGCTCTTAAGATAATAGTTGACCTTTGGATGAGTGTTTTTCCAATATTTCTGATAGGTGTCACATGTCTTATCTTCTTTTCAAGTAAACAACTCCACTATATAAACCAGTAGAAAATGTTGTCTGATGTGTGGATTCTATTGGGCTGTGAATCTCCACCCAGGTAGACCATGGTGCCTGAAAATGCTGTACTTGTTTTAATAAACCTTTTTATATAAACAAGACGGTATCAGCGAAGAATTTCTTCATCATCTTCACATCATCGCAGCACAATTTACTACAAAACATTGGGCCCGTGACCAGAATGAATATACAAAAAAGGCTTTCCACAAGGTTTAGGAGTGTGTTTATGGGAATCTCTGACCATTCTTCCAGAAGTGCATTTGTGAGGTCAGGCACTGATATTGGACAAGGCCTTGCTCTCGGCTCTAATTCATCCCAATGGTGTTCTCTTGGGTTGAGGTCAGGAGTCTGTGCAGGCCAGTCAAGTTCCTCCACACCAATCTGGCTCATCCATGTCTTTATTGACCTTGCTTTGTGCACTGGTGCACAGTCATGTTGGAACAGGAAGGGGCCATCCCCAAACTGTTCCCACAAAGTTAGCATGAAATTGTCCAAAATGTCCTGGTATGCTGAAGCATTAAGAGTTCCTGAGAGCGACCCATTCTTTCACAAATGTTTGAGTTCAATTATTTGGAGGGGTGTCCTAATACATTTGGCAATATAGTGTATTTACTTACAGTTTTATATCATACAGTTTCATTCATTAATTTGCACCAGGCATTATAATGAGTGCATACTGGATCAAATTAAATTAAATATATTTTTATGTCTTAATATATTTATTTATTTTTTATTTTATCTCCCCTGGAGAGCTTGTAAAGGATAAGGTTGTCTAGATTACGGGTGGCTGGATGGATATTCAGCCTCTTTGCTTCATTAGAATACAAGAGTTGCATTTGTTTACCTTGTTTAGTTCAGGAAAAAGTTCCTGAATGGCGATGTCCAGCAGCACATATGTCAACTGAGAAAGGCAAAAAGCAGAGAGAAGAAGAAAAGCATTAATGTCAGTGCCAATAAATTAAACACGAAAATAAGCGAATAAAATGATCTGAAATTCTTGTGTAATTTTGTAACATTCCAGTTTATATTGTGCCCTGATTCCTACATATAGCTATGTACATTCAGATGTAAACAGCAGGAAAACTTGCTTTAAAGTGACATTTCTTCACACATTAACTGTCACAGCTTCCCTCAGGTCAATTTTTTGTCTTGTCTGGATATGTTCCAGTATCCATGTGGCAACAACGTGCTTTGAAAATGAGGAATGTGTGTGTGTGTGTGTCCTTGTACCTGTTTGTTGAGAACTGGCTGCTGCAGTCCATCGAAAAGAAGACGCACTCCTTCATACTTGGCCTCTTCTCCGATACATTTCCCCAGAAAGTCTGAAGATTAATGAATTCCCGGTCAACGCATGAAATACACACCACCTACTCTCACGTCCAGATATTTGTCTTGGAAGTGAAAATGCAGGAATTAAGGTGTAAGGTTTACACGTTACAACACACAACCCATGAGAAATCACACGAATACCTGGAATATAGCTCATCATCTCCTCAAATGTTTTCTTTGCTCTCCTCTGCTTGTCTTGGGCCGAGCGGGGAAGGCTGCTCTCACAGAACACTGTGTCTATAAGGGAAAAAACACACATAAGTTCACTTAATGTGATAGCCATGTTTTAAGGAATAGTTCAAGATTTGAGAAAACACACTTTTTCCCCCCTTAAGTTAGATGAGAAAATCAGCACCACTCTCTAACTGCTGAACTGCAGTGTACCTCTGAGCAGGGTGATGAGGGAGACTAGCCGGTGCTCCTGGACCACCTGATTCAGTTTGTACTGCAGGTAATAATCTGTGTAGGCCTCCAGTGAGTTCTTGAACAGGATCCTGCCACCCATTAGCAGGTGATGTAACCAGTCAGGGATGTGGAAGATGACTCGGCCTGACACAAATGAGGAAAAGGAGAAAGAAAGAAGGAAGAGAATGTTTGAGTAAATTATGGGCTGTACTTCAGGAGGCCAGGTGATTGTCTGGTGGTAATTAATTCATGAGGGAACACTGATCTCCCTTTAGTACGGTTGTGCAGCAACGTTTTGTTCTTATCTTCTTTGGATTCTGTGTTTTATTAACTTTTTTATTCCTTACTTTACTGTAAAACATTTTTTTCTCTTTTCATTGTTGGTGTAAATATACCTACTATTACTACCACATTTAACAGGTCTAAATACTATTCAAAAAACAGAAAAGCATTTTTTCCCTTATTTAAAATAGTGTTAGTTTCATCTGCAGCTGGCGGCTGTTAACATTAAAGAAGACCCCTACCTTGTTGTTAGTGAAGAGGTGTCTATCTGCTGTTAGATTATTGTTGTTTGTCAATTAGGGTTTTTCTCATTCTGCTCATAAATGATGAACAATTATATGTGAAAAAAGAAATTTAGTACAAATGCTACTGGATAATAGAGTAATTCAGTAAAATCTTATATGTTTTCTGTGCCAGCTAAAATCTTCTACCCGTATCACTCTCTACGTATACTTGTGATCTCTTTGGTATTCTTAACAAAAGTCCTCTCTGAAATGCTTTCCAATAAATTTTTAAGCTGATAAAATCCATCTAGTGACTTTGTATCAGAGTCTGACCTTATACAAGCCAGAAGAGTGTCCTCTCACTTTAAAAATCACTACTCTATGTCTACGACAATCTACAGAACGCATTAAATAATAAATTAAAGTGATAAATGGGGTGTGATGGACAGATTGCAAAAAACAAATTCCACTTACCCACATACATTAAGTAGTCATACACCCCTTCAACAGTGATCATTTCCATGAAGTAGTTCTGATTGTGCCTCTTCTCTGTCATCTCTGACCGGTTGGCATTGTTTTTGAAGAGGTCATTGAAGAGCTGGGGGAGAGGGACTTACATCAGTGTTTTAGACAGGGCTCTTTAAAACACCCACTGACTCCACTATTTAGTTTCAAGAGCATTTTCACATATGAGTGACAGACAAAACTCTGCTGAAGTAAATATGCAAATCCCATAAGTTTCTTTTTGTCAGGATATATTTGAACTTTTTAAAACTGTGGGAGACTAACTGCATTTGTCACAGCATTTTTTAAGAAAATGACACATTTGTTCTAGTGTGCCAGTGAAGTGGACATTCTTGTGTAATCAACCAGAATTGGGTAAAATTGTTGACGCTTGCAAAAGCTTTTATAATCTAATCAATTCGGCCTCTGGGAAGTTTTCAAATTAAATGCTCAAAGCCTTATTTTTTGTCATGTCAGACCTGATTACAATTTTGTGAACTATTACTACTCAAAACTATAAGTAACATACGTTTGTTAATGCAGTTTGTTGCAAAAAGAGTGCATGCATAGACATATTTTTTCTTTCTTACGTGTCAGTGAGATAGAATAAGTAAATCTGCATGTTGTTTTAGTTGGGTTAAACTTCTTGTTGTTTGTTATTTGAAGACAGCTTCATCAGCTGGATACAATCAATCAGTGGTGTCCTGGTCTTCGAGCATATTGAGAAAAATCTTGGCAAGCCACTGCGTCAGTGGGCTGGTGAACCGTCAAAAAATCCATACAAATTTTTACCAGCTCCGTCTGTGAGCCTGACATTCAGGGTGCACAGATGAGTTTGCTGCGTGCATGTTCATATGTAATCAACCCTCACTGACACGACCCCAGTGCCCTCACCTTACAATACATAGAAACTAAGTGACAGTCTACACAGTTCCTACAATGACCATAACTTTGCTTTGAAAACTCAAAAACATCCTCCAGTAAAGCTATTGTTTTTCAGCAAAAGGTGGTAACTGCAACTATTAAATTGCATTTGAGCTTTACTCATTAGATGGCATTACTTGCAGAGAGCGGGGGAGAAGGAGACAGTCTGAAAGTTATAAAGTTAGGATTGCCAACCTTTTTGTCATTTTCTGAGGTGGGGCTCAGGATAGTGAGCTCAGGGCGGCTGGGTTTGGGTTTGGGAGATTCGCAGGAGTTGAAGAAGGACTGGATGAACGGCTCTAGATGCTGCCCTTTCTGACATGAAAAGCAAAGGACATGATCTATTTAACTTCAATGACAGTGTTATTTCTCTTACAGATGTATCCCAAAAATACAAAAAGAGACATTTAGAAACAGTTGTATTGTGAAGGAAACAAGACAAAACCATTCTGCAGTATCCCAGACCACACACAGAAACACAACATAACGAATGCAGCTCTTACCTCTTTTATCAGTTTGCTGGGAACTGACTTAATGATTTTCCCTGTGAAACATAAATACTTTATCTCAGTGATGTATGGTTCTGTCACATTTTCCCTCTGTCCCAGACACAAAATATCTTTTCACTGCAACTCAAGGTCAGCCTGATCAAACATTGTCACAGGGTGTTTGACATGTTCTGCTGTTTAAACATAATTTATCTCACTTGTCTTTGTCACTATCTCGACATCCAGCTCAGAGAGAATACTGTACCGAGGTTTACGTCAGGTAACATCTTGTCCAGGAACTGAGACTCCATACTATGAGGAGACAAGAAGTCGGCCAGAAGCTGGCTGTTGCTCAGCTCCGGGTGCTGCAGAAGTCTCTGCAAAGAAAACAGATACATTTAAATGTGCTTTAAGTTGTTTTCTTCTATAGTTGAATATCATTTAGAGGACCTTGGATCAAAGTGGTAGTTTTAAAATATACTTGACATTAGAAGCTAAATGGAGTAAAAGCAGGTACAGTATGTTAGTCAGGTTGCCATGTGGACACATTCAATAACTTATTTTTGGAACTTAATAGTCTGCAGATTTTCAAGGACTTAACCTAATGCCTACCAACAAACTTTAGATTAATGCTGACTGTTTCCCACAGGATATCACAGGTTGTTAAATTAACTTCCAAGCCTTCAGAGCAGCACTTTCTATCCATTAATTTCAGCATGTCATAAAAAAGACAACTTGCAGAGACTTATTTTGAGATAGGTAATCCATCACAGTGAATATTTTCACTGCTTTTTTGGGGGCTGTCATTTATGATTTTGTTGTGATGGTCCTGCGAGCAGGGACCATTTAAAAAATCTTTCTCCGGTGCTACGTTCAAGGATGCTCCAGTTGCAACACATGTGGGATTTGTGAGTCAGCTTCTGAAAAACTCCCTGAATTTGTGAGCGATGTTGTGTCAGATGAAAACAATCTGCAGTTATGAAAAGGTGTGAATTTGGTCATTTTTCTGCATAAATGTTTGACAGCCAAGTCTCAAATCTTTTTAGAGAGTCCTTGAATGCACTGCTAAAAAGAGCCTTAGTGGACCATGATGGCAACTGCAGAGTCTGAACTCTGTCATTCTGTCTTTTCCTCTGTGCTTTGAAAAGCTACAGCTGCCCTCCTGACGGCCAAGTGCGGCTGTGACAGAGAGATCATCTCTTCCCCACACAGAACAGTGATTTAACCTGTCTGCAGTCCTGACACGCAGTACACAAAGTCCTTCACAATAGCAGAATGATCACTTTTAAAGGCTTAAAGTGTTCCTGAAACACTTGCACAAGAACTGACAGTGTTCCAACTTAATCTCGATCAGTCAGACACATTGTTTTTGTATTTGTAAGCAGGAAAAAGTATAGAAACAAATTTGCATCTACTGTTACTGTGGTATTTTACACACCAAGTAATGACATCTAATACTTGGCTTTAGGGTTTTTACTTAATGGAATTAAGAGCACATTAACCACGAAATTATCTCCTTTCTATTTTACTTAAATATACAAAAAAAAACAGACAGTGTTCAGTAAGAAATTGAACATATTCCAATAGATCATGCATTTACTTAACAATTATACAACCCCACTTTTGTTGCACAGACTACAGTCACAGCTGTGTGCTTTAATAATCTTCATCTCCCTGAACAGAAACATTACATAATCAGAGGATTCTTGTTACAAATCCTGTCTCTTCTTCAGATCCATCAATCTACATTCTGTCTAATACAATTCAGAATCAAAGAGTTTCATCAGATATCCACCTGAAGGTACTCCTGGAACTCCTCCCGCTTGGATGTGAGAAACTCATAATTCTTGGGACCGATTATTCTCTTCGAGGGCAACTGTGCATCCGGAAATGACCCTACAAAAGGTGGAAGACATTAAAGAGAGGATGCTGAAAAAAACATTCAAAGAACAAGTTTCCTTTCACTGCAACAGGAAAATTACAGTTGCCTGGTTTCCAAGTTTCTAAATGATGCAACAAGGCCATTAGTCTTTCTTCACTTCTAAAATCTAGGTTGACTTAGAGGTAATGGTGTGTGAATTCTCTGGAATCCATGAGACCATTTTCGTGGAAAATGTCTTCCGTATGGCTATGAATGAACAAAGGAACAGTGCACAGGCCCTCTTGGGTGAACAGCAGCAGCAAAGTAGAGAAAACCTACCATGAAACTCTGTGAGCTTTGATTCAAGGACGTAGAACTCCAGATATCTTCTGTACACAGACCATTGCTCAGTCTCATGTCCAACTGCAGGAAATCAAATATTGAAACTTAATAAGTGAATAAATGAACACTATTATTAGCACATACTCACTTCCACACAATTCACCTATTTAGTTGATAGCTCCAAGTGGAAAGTGCAAATATGAGGCTCATATGAAAACTGCCTTAGCACGTCTTTGATGATTTAGATTTTCAATTCTACAGTTTCATTTAGCAGATGCTTTTATCCAAAGCGACGTACATAGGTAGGTAGGAGGGGCAGCATTAAGGACCTTGCCTAAGGGTCCTCACTGGATACCTGCGCCCTGACCAGGATTTGAACCACCGATCTCCTATGCCAAGGTCTGGGGTGTTACTCACTGAGCTGTCCAGCTGCTCTAGATTTATGATTTATAATGACAAACAGAGCAAAACTAACCTTTTGTATGTCCAAAATTGTATCTCCTGTCAGTGACTGCATTAGTCCTACACTGAGTAGTACATGCTCGTAACTTGTACAATTGCAATTAAAAACTAACAGTTTAGATGAACTATATTGAGAAGGCAGGCCCCACTCTAGGAACACAGCACAACTACAGTCTGTACATCTTTTATTACTGATATTTACGATGTCAAATATGGGGGCCAACATTATGCACATTTTTTTCAGCTGCTCCTTGCTAGACGGGTTGTTTTGCTTTACTTTTCCTGATAAAAACCCCAAAAGTGTTCCGATTGATTTCAGTCATGCAGCATAGTTGGCCAGGTCATAGTTTTCACTTTTTTTTACACTCTTGTGTGATTTTGGCAGTGCCTTGGATTGTTATCATGTAGGAATATTCCTCTTCTGCCAAGCTTCTGGAGTCTGGGATTAAGCATTTACTGAGGTAGTCCTGGGCAGGTTCACACCAAACATGCTGCACCCCATCAGAGCCAAGCAAATTTACCTTGATCTCATCTGACCAAAGAATGTGCTCCCAACATTTATCAGGCTTCTTTTTATGTTCTTTAGCAATGTTTCATCTTGATGTTATGTTCAAAATAGTAAACATGGGTATTTTTCTTGAACGGTGTCCACAGAGGTTGACAGTATGTTCTGTCCTTCACACTGTCTGAGCTGTCACCAAAAGTCTGATTTCCACTGATATCTCCTGTGCCAAGTCTGAAGCACCTGTCAATCTGTTTTTCATAGGCAGATTGTTCAAATAGCACACTGTCTGTAGCGTCATTTTAGGAGGACGTCACTGCAGCTCTGATTCATGGCTCTATGACTCGCTCTATACCTCCTGATAACGGCTGCAACTGTGGACTAACTTTTAGTTGGTCACTGATCCTCCTGTATCCTTTTTCTATCTTTGTGAAGTCTCAGAACCAGATTTTTCAATTCCTCTGGCATTTTTCCCCCACATGGAGCCATGATGCAGTAGAGCAGATAATTACAACTCATAGTTACAAAGTTGTTGTTCACAGGTCAGATTAAAACCATGCAATTAGGCTAATTGGAAATTGCAGGTGTACTCCGGTTTGTTTCACAATCACAGGTTTTATAACGTGTCAGTGATTACAGGTATATTCACTTTTGTTGCACTGAATTTCTACTTTGGAGCCAGTATTTTCAATACAGTCCTCCTGAAGAATTTGTTTTTGAGTCTTCATGAGAGAAAACACTTAATTTAGAAATAGTGCGATTACTGAGATATGATGCAATTTTGAATCATTTGACATTTTAGTGATATTGCACAGGGGGACTCACTTCTGTTGTATCCTATAGGGTAGCTGAGTTTGTTAAGATTACCTTTTAAATAAATAATGAGTTGTTGTTGTTGTTTTTTTAACTCTGACTGTTGCCTACTCTTGCAGCAGTGCTGGACAGTCACACTGAGACACACTGAGCATGCAGCTGATACACAGAAATGTGGCTGGAAAACAAAGGCCTGACATGTCGAAGTTGGCTGCATAGGGTTTATAGCCACATCACCATAAAGGCTATTCTGGGAGATGGGAGTGCAGGGGAAGGCCCAATGACAAGTAGTTGAAGACCTCTCCAGAGTCTCTAAAGAGGGCAGCCAGTGGCACTGGATGAAGTGAAAGGATTCTACTTGGTCTCCAAAGTAAGTCAATGCCATCTTGGAAAAAGACAGAGGCAGCAGGATTCACTACTGAACAGGCCTATCACCATTTGATAACCCAAAAGATGCCACCACTAACTTGGCCATTATGTAGAGTCTAGGCAGTATTTCTCAGGAGTGTAATTAAGGGATACTAACAGCTAAATACTACATAACACACTTAGACATTCACTTCTCTTGCAGACATTAAGGCAACTTGTCTACAGTGGGTGCTACACCACGGCTGGTGTCAAGGTAGGTAAGTCCAGGTAAGTAACCTACACATTCAGCATACGCCTCCTAATGTAGAAGCATCACTCACTTGGCCATCCGGCAGAGTCTAGGCAGCACGTCTCAGGAGTGCAGTTAAGGGATATTAACAGCTAGTCATATATAAAAGATCTTATTTGTTAAAGAATATTTCATGTCACAGAGAAATACTTACAGTTTGCGTATATTCTGTGCATATCAACTGATATTACAAATTATTTGTCAAAATTTTACTCCAAATGCAAAATTCCATTCAACAGAAAAGGACGGCACAGCTTACTCTAAAACATCATGCATCAAGGCAGAATGACCTCTCTCAGATGACACTAAGTGAGACAGAAAGAAAAGGTCCGCACTGTCTCACCTGCCTTCCGGTCGTTGCGCTCCACATCGATGCAGAACACAGGAATCCTTTCCCTCTTTACGTCGTCATCATAGAAATCAATGTACGGGATCGTGATGTTCCAGGCTGAGAGGTTTCGGGGGGTGCTGGGAGTGGAGGCCGCCTCCATCGGGGAGTCATCCTCCAGCACCATCATAGCTTCCTCCACCTTGATTAGAAGGAAGTGAAAGAGGTAAAGGGCAAGTAGAGTAAGTCTTTTCAGAATGAACATATTATGGTCAAAACTGCTTCTAAAACTGCAGCTAAAAAACTGTGAAAAGAAAGCAACAGGCAAGATGTGTACAGTCTCAAGATCACTGCTGGATGGAGAGCTGTTGAAGATGGAGAGTTCTTTTGTTCTTTCAGTTCATATTCTCTTTACTTTGTACTGAATTACAATTTAAGTATGTTTACTTGCACATACACTGTACACTCAAGTTTAAAATTAATTTTCTTCGCAGTAAATTTGAATATGAAGGAGAGTTAAAAGAAACAACTGTTGAGACTCCGCCACAATTAAGGGAAAGGCAAAAGTAAACACAGGATTTCCCCTTACACTAAATACAGGACAGGCAATTACAGAAATATTTATAGACTCTAAGCTACAGTAACAGGTTGTGTTTTGCGGTACCAGCTATGAAAGACACATCATCATATCTGTGCATGTCGTAGATTTTTTGAAAATATAACACTAAAATAAAATACTTAGCAACCTTCTGGCAGGTAAAGTCATTAGGTGACAAATGTGATCACAATTTCTTTCATTCAAAGGGGATATTAGGTAATTTTCAATTGATTGATAAAGCTTTGATGGAACACTGGACAAGTGGATACACTTGTGTTATATTTCTGTCTAAATGGTGTTTAGGAAATACTTGTCAAGCTATGCAGCAAAGGTAATAAAATTTGAGGGAGTACTGAGAACACTGAAGTTCAGTTGGTTGCATATTCACTTTCTGGAGTCATGCAGGTGTCTTAGTTGCCAGACAGCAGTGATCCAAAACTAAACCCTGAGAAATCATCAAAACGAAACAAGACTTGGTAAATGGCTTTCCTTTCTTTACTCACCTACGCCCCCATGTGGCAATTACCTTACTAGTGTAAAGGAGCGCTTTAGTTTGACATTTATGTTTTGCAGTAGATTGATGGATTTACAAGAATATAATGTAATTTATTTGTATTACTTTTTGTAATCTATCCCATGCAGAATGAAGAGAAACTCTGACATCTGTAAGTATGAAGAACACAAAGGATCTTTGGATTTGGGTTAAAATCTAAACACTACCAGCCACAAGCATCCTGTAAGCATTAGAACAAACACTTTTATGGTCTAAAAATCTGTGGTGGAGTGCAGCTAAATACATTTACTCTCGTAAATGAGGGAATATAGATATATAAGGTACCTATCTGTTACCTGAGTCTTTTCTTTTCACCACACACTTCTACTTCTAGTCCACTACATTTCTGAAGAAAAATACTACATCTTTTACGATTCCATTTAGCTTTGATCCAAAGCGACGTACATAGGTAGGTATAGGCAGGGCAGCATTAAGAACCTTGCCTAAGGGTCCTCATTGGACAACTGCACCTTGACTGGGATTTGAACCACTGATCTCCCATGCCAAGGTCAGGGATGTTAGTCACTGATAATTCAAACTACCCAACATTTTATACAAGTGCACCTTGTTTGGTGATTAGTCAACTAATCAATTAGCTTGTAGTTGATATGTTAATTGGTAACTATTTTGCCAATTGTATAAGTAATTTTTCACGTGATCATCATTTGACGGTTCCAACTTCACAAATGTAAAGATTTGCTGCTTTTTCATTCTGTTCATTTTAATGTTTTTTTTGTTGTTGTTTTTTTTACAATTTTGGGGTTGGGTTACGACTGCTAGTTAGATAAAACAAGCATTGTGAACGTGTCACTTTGGGCGCTGGGTTATTTTCAGAATTTTACAAACCAGGCAATCACTCCATAAATGGAGAAAATATCAGCAGATTGATCCATAATGAAAATAATGGTTAGTTGCAGTCTTATACAAAATAGTTCAAAAGAAGATCCACCATAAAATCCTAGTTTTACATTTAAGCATGAGTAATAATAGAATATATAGTAGAGTAACAGTTACAGGGAGCATTTTCTTGCACTGATTATTTTTATTTTTAATTCTTTGAGTACATTTCCCTGATTATATTTAGATATTTTTTACTTAATGTAGGAATTTTACTTGTAAGAGTATTTTTACAGTGTGGTATTGGAACTTTTATTTAAGTAAAGAATCTGAATACTTCCACCACTGCTAAAAATGAGTGTTTAGACTATTTTTAGATCTGCCTCACCATATCATCCTCTCCCTCTACCAGCCCATAGGATGGCAGCATCGCTCCCTCCATGGTTGTGCTCTTGAAAACTCCTTTGATCTTACTGCCAATGCGGCTGATCCCAAAGGACTCGCCCCTCTTTGACGTGTTCCTGCAGTTCGAACAGGGACGATATTAAACAATGAGTGATGGAGGAGATGAGCATGGCTTCAGCAAAGCGCATGCAGCTTGAGAGAAGTGACAGGGGAGGAACCATAGAGGAGAAGAAGCGGCACACTGTATCGGTATCATGACTCTAAATGGGAGGGAAAAGCTACGGTAGCCAAACCCAAGCCACAATGTCACTTCACAGTCATCTTACAATGAAATGCCTGGCTTGCTGGTAAAGCACTGCAGGGCCAAAAGCAAACACAGCACAAAGCAGTGAGCAGTGATTTCATGAACTGATGTTTCGTTTGAAGGGGATCACAAATTTTAATGATCACAGAAATGTTGTATGATCAGTTACCAGTCAACCAGGAAAGGTACACAAAATCACAGGTGCTCTGTGTAAGTGCCTGTTAGATACGTGAAATAAAAATCAACATATAGTGAAATACCCAATACACAAGAAGCTAAACATAGAAAAGTCACTGCATTGGCAAACACAAGGATTTTACCACAACAAAGTTGGAGAACACATAAATAAAAACAGGATCCCATGCATTTGCCCCACCATGCAGGCGTGGAGGTTTGGACTGGGGGTCACATGGGGAAAAGTGGACATTATGACATCACACTGAGCGGCCTGTGACACACAGATGGACCCTGACTTACTTGGGTGATGAGTGGCGGTGGGATAGCGAGCCATATGGGAAGTTTGTGAACGTGGACTGGGCATGGAGGGAGTTAAAAGATGCAGGTGAAGAGCTGCCAGAGGCGGTGAACAGTGAGGACGGGGACTCGGGGCTCCAGTCCCAGGAACTATAAGCAGAACAGGGTCACATCCCCATGGGCAAGAGGAGGGAGAGGACCGTGGATCATACCAGGGCAGGCAGTATGGTGGTTACAGAATCAGAGTGGACATACAGTCACAGACACAGCACGGTGGTGGCAATACATAGATGGAGTAACGGGCGGACAAACGGGCAGAGTGGAGGGGGATTCTCAGTCACAGATATGGAGGGAGTTTAGGCTCGTAGTTGGTCAGCGTTCATGAATGTGGAAGTGGGAATGCGCTAGTGAAAGCAATAATCTGGTATCTCATTTATCATCTTTGAGTGGCATAATTGATGCTGCTTTGAAAACTGCCTTCATAACAAGATTGCTTCAGATGGAAAAACTGAAAAATAAAACCATTCCATGTCCTCCCCTGAGTTTTCCTGGTGTTTAATTCTGTAATTTTGGAAACAAGCAAACCTTGATTTGCTAAGAAAATCATGAAAACTAAAGTCTAAACCAGCGTAACTCTTGATTAGCTTGATTAGTATCTAATTAATGATGACTCATGCTATAATTAGCATGATTAGCTGATTAAGGTCACTTTTCTCAACCTTCTCTCATTTGCATTTACAGCACAAGCACCGAATGAAAGACATATGTAGGAGTGAAATTAGATTAGCAATAAAACGATGTATCATTATCCTATTACAACTAATACACGTTGAACTGGAGGCCTGATTGCAGTGGGCACAGGGCATAGTGAATTTGTTAAAAAGGCAGTACATCGCCCTCTTTAGGCAAGAATGAAGTGTCTTTTGTATCTTGCGTGCAGCACTGCTCAGCCAGCCACTGTTTTGATCAGCACACTGATGCCTTATACTCACCGAATGTCATCCAAACTGAGGCTATTTCTGGAACAATATGCACAAGGAGTTAGTGGCAGGGCCCCGTGGCCACATACACACCACACCCCGTGATAGAAAACATAACAGTCGATCCCCGGGCTCAAGTTAATTTACTTTTAATTGAAGCTTCATTACACTGCAACTCTAATCTTTTGTTGCAAAAATTACAGCTTATTAGACTAAACTTAAAGTGAATTCATGTTTATAATTGATGCGAGTGGCATATACTATATTCTGCCTTCACAATGCAGAGGCTATGGGGATATAGGGAGTTGTGACCATTAAAGAAAGTTTTGTAACTTATCAATGACATCAGAAAGATTAAAGGAACTTGAGTTGGATGTGGAACAGAGCAATTCATTTTCTGCAAAAAAAAAAAAAGAAAGAGCTAACACTGAGTCATTGTGTGTTTTAATTGTTTTCTGTTTCTAAATTACCAAAAGTTACCTGTGTATGATAACACTAAGCTTGTATCTTGTTACACACAAACACAGAAACCAGTAAAGTGGAACCTACCTGCTCATTTTGGAATTCCTGGCAGGGGACTCTGCCCCTCTTAGAAGTTGGCGAAAGTACTGCAGAAAGACATGGAAAAAAGGAAATGATGGTATGTAAATGTCACGGTAATCAAACAATGCATATTCTGGTACAGTATATAAGCCATATTTCAGAAACATGCTGTATCTAATGACCCTGTTATGCCTAAAAGGTCATCGTTGCTGTCCTGTTTATTTGGGAGCAGAAAGAGGACTAGCAACGAGATATCAAATAAAATCATATTATTTTCCAGACGCTGTATTAATGCAGGGCAGTGGCCTGCTGTGGACAATAGCTGAGCTCTGGTCCACCCAATTGTATTCATTGAAACTGCCTCTGAGGGGTGAAATCCGGCTTGGCAGCTTGGCATAACGCCAGCGTCGGCTCATTGGCCAGTTATGCGTCTGGTATTGATGACAGGACCGATAGTGGTTGGTGGCTGAGAGATCGGAAGAGGATAGCGCAAAAGAGTCAACAAATTCCAAATCAGCTCAATTTTACCATCTGGCAGATATAGTTTGTTTCTTTCATCTAAAACAATCAAAATAATATAAATTATTAACTTGCAGTCTGTGCTAAAAATGACCATATTTTAAACTGACTTTTCAGAAATCTGAACATGGCAGACAGATAAAATATAGATAAGATATGATTAACTAGCTCTCGCTTCATGTCTGTTTCAGGATTGAATTCAAGATTTTATTGCTTGTTTTTAAGCTTTTAAATGTGTTGGAACCACAAAATCTAGCAAAACTCTTACATCATCATACCCTGGCTAGAGCACTGAGCCCAACCAACCAGATGCTCTTGGATGTTCTGAGAATCCAGGCACAAAAACAGAGACCATCAAGGCTGAGGCTGCCCCTAGTGTCTAGCAAAGTTTAGTTTTCACATAAAAAACTATCGTGATTCAAGTACAGCTTCACACCTGACTTCACCCTTTACTGTACTTTAACTATTATATTTCTACTTTTCTTATTGTTTTATTTTTATTCACATTGGTTAATCTTGGTATTTTAAGCATGTGCAGCACTGTAAACTGCACAACTTGCGGTTGTTTTCAATGTGCCGTACAAGTACATTAGGATTGTATTTTTCACTAAATTGGGTTGAGCCATGTGTTGTCAAGCTTGTTGACAATGAGTTGGGAGATTTTATTTGTGGTGGAGATGCTCACCTCATCACTGTGACAGAACATGGGAGTGAAAACATTCTCCAGGAGGGAAAGGACATGTTCGTAGGCTTCAAACAAGCACCTCATGGTCTGCAGTTTCACCACCTCTGCATATGGGCCCTCAGCAACTGGGAAGTTAAAGAAAAACACATACACTTAATTAAGGTGTACTTGGCACGTATGTATGTGTGCTTAGTTTAAGAAATTTTACATTTAGTGATTCAGTAAATCTGTGTTACATACTGTTGCGTATTTCTTCCACTATAAAGGGGTCGAAGCGGATCTTGTCAACACTCTCATCCAAGCAGTAGGTCTCATAGATCTTCTTCACTTCCTCGTGAAGCATCATTTTCTCTGAGTCAGAAAGCTCTGGGCACAGAATCCTGTCGTTGAATTCCTCTGAGAAGTTAGGAGAGTCATACATCGCAGTCTCGTTCTGTAAGGACTTTTTAGAATGCATAACTGTGGCATCTGATTGTCATTATAAACAGTCTTCCGTAAGTTTCCCTAGTAATTTCGGACTGACTGAGTTGCTGGGAAGTGAAAGGGGGCTAAATTAGAAAATCCTTCTTTTGAAGTTATTTTTCTGCATTTGACAGAATTGAGTAATTAATTGAGACAATATTTAACACACTGTCTCTGGGGCACAACAACAGCAATCTGGTGGCTGTTATGAGTAAAAACAACTAGATTTATCCAGACTTCGGAGAGGAACTGGAAACACTTACCAACTGCCAGGCAGAACTGGAGCACATGGACGGCTCCTTCTTGCTTTAGGAAGTTCATGAAACGAAAGAGAAGGTCTTGCTGTTCTCTGATTTCCTTTAACTCCAGCTTAAGCACCTGATGTGAGAAAACGCAGCAGAAAAAACATACTATTAATAGCTAACAGACATAGTGCTCTTTAAACCTTTCTTTGATGTGTTCATTTTACTTATTACGGAGCCGGCTCTTACATGTTTCAGAGGTTGTATGCAGTGCTTTATTACTACACTGTTCTGCATCAAAGGAAACACTTACTGAGGCCTTCTTGCTGCGAATATCAGAGTACTTTTGTAGGAAAGGAACCAATATTGAAGTGGGCTCTGTGGCTTCTTCAGGCTGGTGGGACAAAGATAGATGCATGTCATATATTACATACACTCTGCAGCTTACAGTTCAACAGATACTTACAGGGGAGTTGTCGATGAATATCAAAAGTAAATGATTTACTGTGTCCTGAAATGTAAAAAACAGCCATTAAGAATACTCACTTAAAACACTATGTATTTTTGATCTTTTCAAAAAGACATATCTTTGTCTTTAATTCGCATGCTCATGGTAAATTAATACTAATTAACACACTACCGAGCAATTTTAGTCTCAGACGGGCAAACTGTATCAGCAGAGGGCTTCAAGTGACAACAGCTTTGAATTTCTGCCTTTAATATGTCTAAACTCACAGGATCAGCCAAGTAGTCCATTGAAGGAAGGAAGACAGAACCAGCCAAGACTTCTCTTATCAGGAGAGTAAGAGATCTGAGAGGAGTGAAGAGATAATGTAGCAGGAAATGAGAGAGTGAAAGAGTAAAGAATGACCCTTATCTGCTATATATTGTGTCAGTAATGTCAGACACTCACGCTGCGCCTTCGTGTTGTGACTTATTGTGACAAATACATGGTCGCAGTGCATGCCGTTACCTGCAGTCTGTAGCCTTGGGTGGCAGGATGTATGGGAAAAGCATCTCAGTCAGCTTCCTGAGGTAAAGAAGCTCATCTCTGCGACTGCGTAGAGCTACATGGAGATCAGGACCATATTCCTCCAGGGCTGCTTGCTGAAGAAACTCTGTGTTCTTTACTACAAAGGAACACAAGTAGAGTTAGCCTTTTTACGGTGAACACAATTTAAACTGTGTTTGTGTGATCATGTCAGCCATACCTTTTTGTCTTGCTTTGCTAATAATTTCAATGTGCTTCATGGAAACTTTGAGAAGCTTTTGTGTGATCAGGGATGCCACATCCACCTGTGAGAGAAAAAAAATATTTAAAAAAAATTAATATTCAATCAATTAGCATCCAAAAAGTTTAACTTAATACAGTCTAATTGTCACCTTCTGAGTTCGGCGAACTAACACAGCTGCAAAGAAACGCAAAGTCACTCTCAGCTCGTCGACAAATGCCTCATCATCTGTAATGTCTCTGAAAGATAAACACTGTCGAGTCACTTGGATTACTCAACACATTATACCACAATCTGAATTACAACAGACAAAAAAATGGCTTACCTATACCAAGGATATACAAAATTTTCCAGAACAAGCTCAAGAATCTAAAAAAAAAAAAAAAACAGGTTTGAGATAATTAGATCATTTAATTAAATATGATAATTAATGTGATATAATATATGTTTAATTTATGCCTGTTACCTCTGAAAGAGAAGCATCCACCTTAGAAGGAACTTTCAGGTCAAGCCATGGCTGATAGTTTTCCAGTAACAAAGTTGGTCTATCAATTAAGAAAGAAAGAAAGAAAGAAACAAACAAACAAACAAACAAACAAACAAACAAACAAACAAACAAAGAATGAAAGAAAGAAAGACAATCACAGTATTATATACTATAATCCTGCCTGACCATTAGAGGGCAGTACAACATCTTCCATAACCTTATAAATAATATGTTCTAGCAGGGATGGGCAACTCCGGTCCTCGTGGGCCACTATCCTGCATGTTTTAGATGCTTCCCTCTTCCAACACACCTGATTCAAAAGATCAGCTCATCATCAAGCTCTGCAGAAGCCTGATAACAATCCTGATCATTTGAATCAGGTGTGTTAGAAGAGGGAAGCATCTAAACCATGTAGGATAGTGGCCCTCGAGGACCAGGATTGCCCACCCCTGTTCTACAGAATGGGCTGACTAAGCAGGACTACCTTATAAACAACGGCACTGAGCACAATACATGTATGCTGAAAGATTAAATATTATAAGGTTAAAGCAAAATTACATTAAAAAAAGAAAAAAATATATATTAAGAGGACTGTTTTCTTAGTTTAGCTTACCATTTGTTTCCATTTGATTTGTGCCCTGTCTTTTAGTAGTACTAGAAAACCCAGCATATGCAGTAGCATGGTAATAGACATAGTGACACTCAGAGAATATCCATTTCCTGCAGGCATTAACAGTTTATCTTGTCAGCACAACTAATGTTGACACGAGGTCAAAATACAACACAACACAGACTCTTCCTCACCGCTGCACCACAACATAACTGGGTCACTCTCACCTGTGTCTTTTGCATTTGATTTTTCCACAAACGGCACAGCTGTGGCCCAGTGGAAACAGCTCTTGCTGGTAAGACTGCAAAAGAAAGTTAACTAGATTAACAGCAAAGTATTATTCAGCAGCTGCTGAAGTGCCTAAATATTGTACCCAGTCTCCTGATACATCTGTCCATTAGCAGCAACAGCAAACATCCAACTATAATTTACTATCCATCACATCTGAAGACTGTATCCTTCAGCTCTATTCTGTTCAGCTGCCTAATGACCCACCTTAGTCTTTGGTTTAATGGAGACTAAGATGTTAGGCAGCAGAGACTCAGGCCCCAATGAGCAGTAGAAAGTGACGACTCCAGCCAGGAAGGACCAAAACACCATTATAATGTGAATGTATCTGTGAGAACAGAGGATATATATACTGCAATTAACTGAGTAAAACCATTACAGCAGATAAAGTGAATAGATGGGGTGTCAGAGAGGTTGCCTGTGGAGTGGTGCTAAGTGAACTGGTGTGCACTTACCTATTTAAAAGCACAGTGGACATCAGCAGGACCAGCAGCAGAAAGCAGAACACTGGATACTGTCGGCCCAGCTCTCTGACCCGCTCCAGCTTCATCCTGCGTCTTATTTTCTGCAGATAAGCCGTGATGCACCCCATCCTCGTCTACGAATATCTACCCTACTGGATATTACTGTAAAACACATCATAATAAAGAATACATTATGATGCGTCTGTCTACAAATAAACATGGGCGTGTAACAGCGACACATAGCTCCATCGACTCCAATTCATGGTGGTTTTGTGCGCCCATTTTACATACCGAGCAGGTTGCAGTGATTCTATTTATCGACTCCAATACTTACTGTAGGTGTACGGCGGATGGCATGGGCCATTTCTCACTGTAGTCCAGCAGCGACACCATCATGAATTTGCAGAAAAAAAAATACGCAAGCTGCGCGTTCGCAAGATCAGACAGCGTAGGACCGGCGAGGTGCCGAACACAGCTGTAAGCCCCAGTAGGATTAGTAGTAACTACACAGCATCATTTGTGCACAGACGGTCCCAAAACTCTGCTGGGTTACTGCTGGGCTAATGGCTGCGGTGCTCCGGCTGTCATTTCAGACCGTGGAGGGGCAGCGGTGCTGCCTGGCTGTCGGCGCCGGACACCCGTGATGTCACCTCCGCTGCGCTCTTAGCAGCAGCAGCCACTGGCTCCCGTCGGTCTAGCTAGACGGTAACAAGTGTATCAGCTACATATTGCCGAAAAAAATGAATAAATAAAGGAGTTATAATACACACGACGAGGTGTCCGCATTGAAGGGACGAGGCTGAGAGCGGAGTGACGTTCTTGGAAGCGGCCATTTATAGTATTTTCGCAACGGACCCAAGTAGAGTTACTACCAGTGTGTGGTAAATAACATGTAACGACACTTATAACTAAGGGAACGAAGCATGACAACTGGAAATCTTCAGGGTTTTTTTTATCTTTTGACAAGCTAACGGACACAAATTTGGAGTTAACCGCCATTTAATTAGCTAGTCCTGCTGAAGGAGCTACATCAGTGTTGTTGCTATAGTTACTGCGGACTTATAGCTGATGAGCGTTTGAGGTGTTTTTTTGTTTTAAGCAAAATATTTTAGGGATGTAATTAATAGATAATGAGAAGTATTTATGGCTTTATCTACAGTTTATCAAAACTACATGAAAAGTCAATTAAAACATCAAACATCGTTTACTGTGCTAATAATCGACAGTTCTGAACTATTGTTCTCTTAATGGAACCGTATTGTACTGAAATAACGCCATTCTTTCAAATCTCGCGATATGAAAAGACCCGATTAGTAATTCAACAGTTGTGCCGGTTTCAGGGAACTGCTACTGTGCATGGTGACACATGTGTGGCTTCCGGGGACACTTATGAAAAAAAATGGTATGATACATTATCAGTGTCTGCTGTGGAGTCTTTACCATTGTGTAACTGTCATTTAAAAACAGACAGGTCGTCAACTTCAGCTTCTTCGTTTAAAATTTCAGCTGTGTTACTTCCATGTTCTTCAGCAGGGTTGTACAATCTGTACATTTTAGAAAGTAAATTCCATCCACCCTCCTCTTTTTCTAATTTTCTAACAGAAAATACATGATTACTCAAACTGCAACATTATTCATTTCATTTTTTTCATTATCACATAAAAATAAATTTGAATATCTGAGAACAAACACAACATAAGTTACACAGGCCTGCCAATCCAACACTAGCAGAGCATTTGCACCTCATGAAAACTTTATCCAAAGACTAAGACACAGATAGAAATCAAAAACTTTATTACAAAAATAAGTTACACTCACCTCCATTTTACAGTATAAAACAATTTATTTGCAGGAATGCAAAAAACGTTGTTGGCCACCAACAATAGTTTAAAACTGTTAACATCTTTTTTTCAAAAGGTGGTTGTTATGATTTTATTGAGGGAGTTAACTGTATAGAAAACTGGGATTGAAGAGCAGTTTCCTTTATGCTATACCTGGAAATAGAAATCATTCACTGCAGTATCCCTTCTACCACTATGGGACCATGATCCCTCACCAAATCATAGCAGCTAAGATTAGGCACACATGCTCACTGGCTGGGCAATATGGCAATTCATTTATCCATCAACGTTACACGCCTAAGATCTTCTACATAGTTGCTGTCTTGGGAGCTGGGAAGGGATCATTCAAGATTAACATGATCTCAACAAGATGAAGGGTTGAACTAGGTTCTTTTACATTATTCTGATGTTGTTTGAAAATGTGTTGTATCAATATAAAAACAAACCCACTGGAATAATACAGTGGCACAAAAGGGACACTGCAGGGCTTTATTTTTGTTTTTCTTTTTTTTTTTAAATCAAAGGCAGTTGGATGCCTGTGATGTTGAAGCCTTTACAAAAGTAACATTTTCCGAAAAACTATACAACCAGTAACTACATACTCTGAAGAAGCAAGGCGGCTAATTCAGTTCAAAATAGGATAAAAGCAGGGCTTGTTCAGACTCATCTTATGAGATTGTTTTGCATGCCCAGTTTGACTGTTTGCAGTCTGCAGAGCTGCAGCTAAAATGACTATATTACATTAAGTACATCGTTTTTGCGCTGCAGCTCTTGTGCATATTTTGTATGAAAACAAGCCCTGCTTTCATCAATATAAGTTTCCCTATTTACAGTACAGGCCGGGTAGTTTAGTCCTCTGTACTGAGGTAGTCAACCAACCCTTTAAAGACAAGTTCTGAAAAGAACCACTTTCCTGGAATGCCTGACTTATCCATGCCAGGTGGGTACACCCTAAAACCCTGCAAATGTTCTCTTTCAAACATCCAGATCAAACAATTAAGATTAACATGGATATTCCGACAATAAAAATTGCGATAAGCACAAAAATATACAATAGCATCAAGCTCCTTTGAGCCACTTCAAACCTAAGAACTTAAAAAGTGCAATTTCTTCAATAATTATTTAAAAAATGGCATGTTCAGGGACAGGGAAGGGGGAGATTGTAAGGGCAATTCATAAAGCCCTGTATATCAGGGCTAGGTACAGGGACTCTGGGCAAGAGGCTGTGGCGACTATTCAGAATCCTCTGCTTATTTTTTTAAGGTGGCAGTTTGAGAAAATAAAATGAGTATAAAAAAAACATGGGGAGGGGAGATGCTTCTTCTGTAAGGCTGGAATATCATTGGACCTTTTTGTCGTGCTTGTTGTTTCAACATCCATTGCAGCTTACGGTGTAACCCCACACATCAAGTCAGTATCCACTGTGACAGGTCAGGACCGCCCTCGGCCCCGTTTCCCTGCTGGAGCAAGAAAAGAAAAAGGTTAAGTTAGTACAAGAAACTCATGGTGCACACATTCTCCATCAATCTGAGATTTAAACTGGAGCTGGTGTTTTGTCACTAGTGTGGGTCTGAGCTCGCCACCTTAAAAACAGCATGTTGAGCTTGACCTCTGTCTGCTGGCAAACAAGCTGCTCTGAAAGATGACACCTGTCAGAGATTAGTTATGAGACCGATAAGCAGGTGTAACTTTTTTTAAGTGCTGCCTTACAATTAAACTATCATTAAAAGACAACCAATACCTGCACTGCAGTTCATCCTCAACTGTCAATTTCCCCAACTAAAGCTGCTAATCTACAAGAGGCCTTCCAACCATGTCATTGCTATGAAATTTGCACTTTCGTAACTGACCTACTCACAGAAAATATGCTTACACTAAGACTGAGCGCAGTAATGAACTTTCCTGTGATATTCGAGACTAAATAGCACCAAGTCAAAATAAAGTGAGTTGTTTGTGACCAACTGTAACCTGGAACAGCAAAGTCAAGCTTTATTAGTCACCACAGTGCGACTAATTTGATTTTACCCATTTGAATATACCAGCATTACTCTTTTAAAATGTCATTTACCTCTGATTGTTCCAAGGCCTCCTCGCTGGGAGAAGCCCACTCGGCCCCTCGGTGTGACGGAACCACGGCCCCTGGTCTGACTGGCACCGCCACGGACTCCTCCCCTTCCTCCTCGTCCTCTGCCAGACCCCTGGAAGTCCTCATAGCCATAGTACGGGTCATCGTAGCCGCCCCGGTAGTTGTGGTAATCATATCCATAGTAATCGTAATAGTCTTCATAGCCGTAATAATCAGGAGGGTAAGAATAACCCCCTCGCCCGCCTCGTCCTCTGCCTCTTGTGGGTGGTGGCATATGGGGAGGCCCGTAGTAATAGTATTCATCATACCTGAGGGAGGACACACAGACTACACATCAACATGGCATCCTGCTATATAACAAAATTTGTATGGGTAAAGAGTAGGTCTGAATTATGCTAGGGCAGTATGACGATATTATGTATGCTGCTGTATTTATAAATGCACCTAAAACATAGGCGCCGTTATATTAAACAGAGGGGCTTTGAATGATCTACTTGCATTGTTCTTGCTTACATTTGCGTTTTGGCGGCTTGCCTCTGGGCTTTGCGCTCTTTCCTCTTCTGATCAGGGGGCTTGGCAAAGACGATTTCAATGTGCTCTCCTTCAAGGTCTTTGCCATTGAGATCAGCCAAAGCCTGTAAAATTATGAACA
The DNA here is from genome assembly GCA_900302755.1 of Chromis chromis. Lineage (NCBI taxonomy): Eukaryota > Metazoa > Chordata > Actinopteri > Pomacentridae > Chromis > Chromis chromis. Next base: position 38,893 of record OMNN01024127.1, read on the forward strand.
CCACAATGACACCAAATTTTCATGTGTAACTTCACCAAAATGTTTTTTTAATGTCTATTCAATGAAAACATTTTTTCCTCCGTACCTTCACAGCACCATCTCTTTCCTCAAAGTGGATGAAGGCGTAGTCTTTCAATTTTTTCACTCGCTCCAGCTTGCCAAACTGACTAAAGGCCTTTTCAAGTATCTCCTCTGTAACAGTGCTTGCTAAGTTCCTCACAAACAGCACCTTGACCTGGGAAAAGAAAACAAAGAGTTTTTGCACAACAGGCAATAATTCTAAATGCAGGATACAGTCATAGGGAAAAGACATTTTGGCTGCACATACACCTAACATTACATTTCTGAGGAGCTCTGGCTCTGTGCCTTACCTTGGCCATGACTTCTGGGTCAGGGTCCTCGATGGGATCGGCCCATTCCACAGTGACCACATTTCCCCACACCTTCACCTTGCCACTCATTAGTCGGCGGCGGGCCTGAGCTGCTGTCTTGTGGTCTTCATACTCCAGGAAGCAAAAGCCCCGGTTCTTCTTCTTGTCGTCTGGCTGGTGGTACAATATGACATCATTTAGACCCTCTGTAGAGACAAGAAACAGGGGAGAGAGGTGGAGAAAAAGCAGTAGGTGGTTAGATGACTTTACATCAACAACCTGCTCTACTACCAAACTAGTGACATCAATCCTGCTCTTAGGAAACAGTCACAGATACAATACATTTTTTTGAAGATACAGATTTAACAATTAAAGCTTCAGATCTTGATTTTAAACCATAAATAATTAAAATGGTTTTATTGCAGTTGTAATTTGCTGTACAAAGATTAAAATGTCACATTAATTAAAGTTAAATGTTTCCTTTACTCCAAAGATACCAAATACTGAACGCCAATAAAAGTCAAAAAACATCAACAAACGTATTTTCTATATTAGTGTCCAGTCAGATCTTAGCGGTAAACCATCACAGTAATGTGAATAACTCCAGTACAGTAATGAGATCATCATTTGGACAGACATAAAATGCTTTAAAATTATTACTGCAAAGGCTTCCCTTGATAATCTGGTGTAGCATGTAGCAATGAAGCTGGTGCTGACTTACCTGTGACTTTTGCAAATTCTTCAACAATCTGTTCTTTTGTTTTACTCTTCGGGATGGAGCCAACAAACAGTCTATTATTGGCCACAGAGATGCACACGCCAATGTGTTTACCCGGTCGAATTTCATTGTTGTTGCACTGCGGAAGAATGAATGATCGTATAAGAACCAAAAAAGAGGCAGGAATGTCTACATAATGGAGCCAATGGCTACCTGTGGTTACTATTTCACATCCTTATCCACTACTAGGAAACACATTTCACATACCTTTAATTAAAAATAAAATAAAAATCAATAGCACACTGTCTGCCACATAAGGTGCTTTTTATTCTGACTGAATTCTACTGGCAGAAAAGGCCAGTTTTGACAAACAATTCAACAAACCCTCTCTCCTTCAGTTTATAATTGCAGTACAATAGACCTACCAATTTGACAGCCTGCTGTGCAGCTTCTTTAGTGCAGAAAGTGACAAAGGCGTAGCCTCTGTTCAGGCCACTGAGAGGATCCATCATCAGGCGCAAGTCCCAGATGGGGCCAGCTTTCTCAAACAGTGGAACTAGCTCATCCTCAAAAAGGTCTCTGGGGATTTTGCCTACAAATATCTGCCAGATTCATAGGAAAAGGAAATGTAGTGCATTAGAGCAACTCTTTTTGAAATGCAGGGTAAAGACAAGGGATAGATGGCATTTTGATAAATGGTATCCATTCAGCTCTTAGCGGTAAACTGTCAGTGTAACCATGGTTACTACAGAAGACAATAAAGTTTCATCATTTGGACACCTTTTTTTTTTTTACCTGAATACACTTAGCCCAGTATTTACAAAAACAAATAATTAGACAGAGTGAGTAGATCAAGGTGCATCGTTGTAAATGCATATGTTCTGGTACCTCTGTACCGATGGTGGGCTGTGCCCCAGAGTGGGCAGACTCCGGTGGAGGACCACCATACTTCCTCTGTCCTGTTGTCACATCAAGAGTGTAACCAGTCCTCTCCAGCAAAGCCTGACAGGCAGAAAATATGGAAAATGAAAGGGGTTATTGTTTAACCAGTAGTCATGAATGTGATGCATTCAAACATCTTGTTTATACAGACTAAAAGTATTTCTGCAACCAAATACACTCAATATTCTCACATGATGTCCCAAGCATAAAATCAGTTTCAACGTAATCATTTGATGTACTATCAGTTCTCACTTTGATTTTGGCTTCATCTGGTCCTTTATTGGTATCTGACACTTTGGTCCCTTGTTTCTCTCTCTGTCTGTACGTCTTCATCACGCCACAAAGAAAGGCACTTTTGTTCTGAAAGACAAACAAAAAATAAATAAAACATATCAACATCATTAGGACAACTTATTTAGAGGAAGAATAACGAGGTAGAAGTGACAGCAAGTGTTTGAGTGCTCTAGATAAGATCAATGACAGCTAAGAATGATTGTGCAATAACACTTCAACTACATAATACTGTTATTCATCACATGACAAAAAGGACATTCACTTTGTATGAAGGCATTCAAAATTCTCTGAACAGTCAACAAGCTGTGCCATATGCATACCTGAACATGTGAGAGGTCGCTGTCCTTGAATTGCAAAAGGACTTGGAGAGCACCTTCCTCGTTGAATTCTTTTAGAGCCTCAATCGCTCGGTCATCTAAGTCACTGTGTGACACCAAACCTGCAGGTTGAACACACAGAGAAACGATGAGCTACTAACAAGAATGAAAAAACCTTCATCAGTACAATGTCAAACACAAAAATTACAATACAAGGGTAGGCATCGCAGACAAGTATTTACATGCGGAATATTTTGTACAACAAAAGTCTCTTAAATGAGTAATGAATAAATAATGACTACAACAATTAAGAGTGAGGAGCAGGAGCAGCCTAATCTAATGGAGCTGGATACAGTAGTCAGGCTGCACTTTACTTTCCAGCCAGCACGTTTTTGCAGAACTAATCACAACAGATGTGACAGTGCAACTTGATATGCCAGTGCCCCTCTATACTGTGGCTGGGAGTTTCTAATGAGCCGGTCTGCATTCTCCTCTATGGAGGGGCCGTCACCTGTCTTAGGCAGCCACACACCAGACAGCTGCTGCCATTGTTTCCGCCTCAGTCCCATCTGGCTGAAAAGGCCAGACCAGTACTTTTCTCAAAGTGATAAACCAAACGAGTCCTAAAATGACCCCAAAACTTTGTCACTACAGTTCACCCCCATACAAACTTGTCAAATCTAACTAAAGCAACAAATATATAAACTGTGGCTGACATCATACATAGACATCATACCTATTTATGGCTCTACAATAATTTTATAGGATGCAGACATTTCATAGGAATTAATAGCAAAACTAGATAGGCTCATCACTCCCAGAGAGAGACAATTTATTCGCCCTGACACCAGTGATCATGCAACTATGTTGGGAATGCAAATGCAGTAATCATTTCAATCAATTTACACATTTTCAAACTGGTAATGTGTAATTTAATATTTTGTAGCACTGCAGTACCCATTTTGGTAGGAAACCACAAAAAGTTGCTTCAGGATCCCAATTCCCCCATTCAAAAAGGTGATAAAATGACAATACATGCAAGAAATTGATAAACATAAAAAATTGCATATTAAATATGCAAGTATATTCATAGTGCCTTACCTGCTATGTAAATTTCATCTAGTTTTTCAGCAACTTTCTGTGGTAAACCAGCTTCTAATAAAGTCTGGAAGTGCTCAGAATGGGTAACTGCAGCAGAGGTGTCCATTGGTTCTTCTGGACCATTTCCATTAATATGTTCTGTGGCCATGTCTCCAGAAATCTGTGTAAATGCAATGAGCCAAATTAATCCTGGGTCAAGGGCAAGACTTGGGATGTGTTCAAGAGAGTGTAAAGTCTCAGACTTGTCAGGCACATCATTTTGCAAAGCACAACAAATGGTTTAACAAGGTATGGGTCTGGTGTGAATTTGATGCTGTTAAACCCAAATTATCAAACGGGGGATGTTGACACGTGCACAACACATTCTCATGGCAAGTGGCCCTTCACAGTCTGAAGACTTTTCACTATCTTAACTCTTGCAACTCTCAGCTTGAATGAAGTAGAAGCCCCAAAATCTGGATACAAGCAATCAACAGATGTGACATTGTGCGCAAGACATACAATGCACATACAAAATTCCCCACAGAAATCAGTTCAATGGCATATTGTAAAAACTACGATGTCTGTGTCCATGTGGCAGTATTTTCCATTCTGGTTTGTTCTGGGCTAAGGACTTTGTGTAAATGGAGCCAAGTTTACTTGCTAACGCCTGAATCTCAGTCCTCTTGGTCGCTGCTGGTGTAGAAGCCTTGTCTGCTATGGTCTCTAAATTACATGTTAGCTTACCTTCTCACTGCTGACTTCAGCACAGGCTAGATAGCTGATACACGTGTTCCATCAGAGAGTGAGCCCCGGTTTCCGGTGACTGACCAGTGAGCAAGTATGCACCCTGTAGCATTTTGTTTATTGACACTTCTGCAGCACATATTGTGACACTTTTGGTAAACACTCCAATCATCATTGTAATGATCAACCCAAATACTACCTCCCAATCCTAAACTTGTGCAGAGCAGCAATCAGACTGATCTATTCACAGTAATCTATCCGGCAACGCTGGACTCAGCAAAACGTGGACGGGAATCTTCTGTTTTACCCTTTACTAGTATTAGCTTAACGATATCATGAAGTCGATATCTTACAGTGTCTGCTAATCAATCACATTTTATCGGCAAGCACGTGCTTTCCCTGTGGTTAAAAACACATCTGCTACGTAAATAAGTAATCGTGAAGCCCTTGGGCAAACCAACCCTGAATATTTAATGTGCAGCGTTAGCAAATTTCTGGGAATAAATTAGTTTCCTCCCCAAATTTTAAGATAATGTTAGATTTAGCGGGGAGGGACTGACTCGCACACGTTGAGGCTAGCTAGCTAGCGGGCTAGGTGGCACAGCTAATGTTACAGCAGTCAAGCTAACTAGGGACCTTCATCGGGACAATAACATGAGGCACTAGTATGCATTTTCTATCAGTGCAGCTACATTTATTATTTTAGTAGGCAATAAACAGGTCTGTTAGTACAGCAGCAAGGTACAATCGCCAATTCTTTTCAATATAACTGGCTTTTGCAAGCTAGGTGCTGTTAGCATACAATGACAATGAGCATGTCAGTTCCATGATCTGTCAAAATGAGCTAGCTCCAGCTAGCATGCTAATTCGGACGGAATTTCAGTGAGGCCATTGTTACAACGTCATTTGTCGGTACGGACTTTTCCAGTTAACAAAGCACGGCTATTAAATGCAAATACATTGAAAGCGGTCTTGGAAGCTAGAGCTTTAGCTTGCTAGATGCGTGGTTTATCAACGTGCCGCCACATAGGAAGAGTCCATTTTCAAAAAGCCGGTCTGGAGAACTCGTTCCCAACCACCACCAGTTTCCACATTGTTTGAAACAGCACCGCACGATTCAGACTTTTTAGCAATCAATGAAGCAACAATCACGTGACCAATCAGAAGCATTCGCCCTACCTGCCGCTGGCACACCAACGTGTATGGTGCTGATTACTTAGGAAGATAAATGTGATATTTAAAAGACAGAAAAAGTGTAAAACTCCCGGCACTGGTCCGGCTTCAGTCATTCACTCTTGATGATGTAAAATGGCTGCCACGTTCACGCCTCGAGTTTTGTCTCGTCGATGGGGTTTCTTGGACAGCCCTGCACGGGCTTGCCTTGTATGCATTTTACAGTAGAGCAGCAGGTCATCCGCAGCATCCATCATAATTAGGCTTCCAACGATCAGAACCGTCATTTCACGACAACAGACGCGATCATTTGACGGTGCAAGTGTTGCTTAATAGAACAGATAAAATACTAGTTACAGCAACAAACGAGTGACACTAAAAAACAGAATAAAAAAGTAAATATTGTTGAAAAAACTAGGAATTCTCACAGAAATATATATTTATATTAATAATTTCATCTTCCACCGCCCACATTAATGACAATAGTAAATATAGTAATAATATTAAATATAATAGGCTACTCTCTAATATAACCTCTCCTCAGATCAGATCAAATACCAGTCCACGTGTATTCAAACCAGAAACTACAAATGTGGGACATTATGGGACCAGCCCATATAGTACAGTATGTAGCAGTGTTGGACTACAAGTTGTGAGGAAGGCAGGTCCCACTTTCCACCACACTGTGTCACTCTATCCATGGATTTAGTGCTCCTCTGCCACACAAACAAAAGAGTAGGTCAGAGTCTTTGTATAAGAAGCCTGTCAAAGATACTTGTATTGAAAAGCAATCTGATTTTTTGTTAAAAGCATTGGATACCTGCTTTGGGGCAAACATTTGTACTGCTAGTTTGATGTATTATAATTGTTATTATTTCATTCCAGCAACATTGCTTCCTGATCCATTGCACTTTCATCCACTCACCACATAAAGTGTAATAACTCTGTATGTATTGTTAACATCTGCATTTATTCTTAGCAGCAATTTGCATCAAACTTTTGGTTCACTTTAAACATGCTTTACACATATCTATATAGAGTTTGTCCTGGTTTAAATGCATGTGTGATTTTTGTGTAAGCACTTTTTGTATGTGTATGTTGTATGTTTAGCTGAATTGAATTGTGTTGGTAAAAAAAAATAGCTGCAACACCATAACAGGAAAGAAAACTAAATTTCTTCCGCATGCATTGATAAGAAGATGCAATAGAAGGACGGTAAAAATGCGTCACTGTGCATGCAGTATTTGTAGTGCTGCAGAAAAATCCAGTTCACATATAAATTCTGAACTAATTTCCAAAGTCAATGCATGGTTTACTATCAGTGATGGCAATGCAAACTTCCTTGTGACAATTCAGTGCAGCCTGTGTAAGTGGGTTATCTGCTATCTTCATCACTACTAGAGGGAATCTTAGGCTTATGGCTAAAATAATAAAGTTTTAGTAGGTAACTGACTCCAACAACTCCCTCAGTACAGAGTATTTACAGCCTATTTGGTAGATTCTGAGCAATATCTTACACAGCTGTTGAAAAATAGAGCTAAAGCGTATTTTCTTTAATCAGTAAAATGTGTTATTTAATCATTTAAAGTGTGTTTTCACAGACCCATGCAACTTACTTAACAAAATACAATGACATAAAGAAAATTATCACAACAAAGCATACTAAATTGACTAAGCACTAACAAAATAAAAGCCAAATATAAAAATAAAAAAAATGTGTAAGGATAATAAAACAAATACTTCATTGTCTAGTCATCCAGAGACTGCAACAGACAGATCCCTGATAAGTCCTCAGGTAGAGTTTATAATGCTGTCTAATTTGAATTTATGGGACTAAAATAATATTACTGCTCATGCCCCAAAACAAATCATAAAGTTATTCTCAGACAATCGGTGCTGAAAGTAAATACTTTTCCATTCAGCTCTAAAACTAATAGTTCGCAGGTGCCGAGACTGTGAAAGAGCTCTTCTGTAAATTGTCAGGTATTGGCCAAAACTCTGTCTGTAGAATTTGTGCTGCAGCTATAAAAGAAAACTTCATTTTGCCATAAAAGTCAAGTGGAGCCCCAGATTTTAAAGTCAGAATTATATTCGTGCAGTTACAGCTCTAAGTGTAAAAGAGTTAACTTTTAGTTATAAAATAAAAATTGACTGCCTAAGATTGGCATGAGTGACAAACAGCACTCTTTATTGTTCCAAGAAATTTGTGCCAAAATCTTATTTTAAGAGATATCAACTCAGACTCTTTAACCCAGACTAAATATAGTATTTCACATCAAAGTAATAGTGTGGTAGATTTTTGCTGTTTTTTTAAATGTTTTTTTCAATATCCTACTCGAAGAGATGCAAGTTTGTTAACACATCATGGCCTCGTGTTTCTCTGTCTGGTTTATTGCTTGTGATAAAGCTCTGATGGCTCCAGCATATATGCACCGATCAGCCACAACATTATGACCACTGACATGTGAAGTGAATAACATCGATCATATTGGTACTATGTGGTGTTCTGCTGGAAAACCTTGGATTTTGCCATCCGTGTTGATGAGACTTAGACACCCAAATAAACATTGTCCCAGAACAAACACACTCCCTCATGCAAATGGCCATCCCAAATGTCACTGGCCTACCCCTGCAGGAAAATGCACCCCACCACATGGCAAAAACATCAAACAATCAGGAACATCTCGAGGAACATGACAATGGCCCAAGATGTTGATTTGACCTCAAAACTTTCTAGACCCCATTCTGATCAAGTATCAATAGGATGCAGTGGAACAAGTTTGATTGACAGAGGCCCCACTGCACAACCCAGAGTACCCAAAGGATCCACTGCCAATGTCCTGGTGCCAGACCCAACAGGACACCTTGAGAGGTCCTCTTGTCCATGCTCAATGGTTAAGAACATTTTTGACGACATAAGGGAGACCAACACAATATTAGGCAGGTAGACATAATGTTATGCCTGATCGATGTATTCATGAATGAAATAAGGGCAAATATTAATAAATATATCTCATGCCACTGTGTAGAGAGTGTGTATTTGGGTTCTGTATGATCCACCTCCTGAGCAACTTAGTAAAACCTTTGCTCTTCACTTTCAGCCTTCTGTATCTCCCTTTGCATTGTGCCATTCTTGCACTTGGGCCTTTTTACAAGGATAGTGTATAAGCCTGCATGCATGATGTTTCTCTTGAAAGCATTGCCATATGTAGCTGCAGTGAAGGGACAGTAACACAAATAAGAGCCTGATTTACAGCTGAAACCTCATATTAACATTAAGTAAACATTTGCATCCTCCTTCCTTCTGCATGTAAGAAGGATTGCAGATGTTGTCCATCCTTATTTACAGTGAAGGTCATCAGGATGGGATCTTTAAATTGCTAGTATGAACAGAAGGAATGATTACAGTAGGCAAAACCTGTTTCAGCGTTCTTGAAATAGACAACAGATCTTTCCTTAACATACACAAAGACAGAAAACATGCTAGTTTTCCCCCAGAGCACAAGCACAGACTGTATCTGTAGCCAGACCTTTCATAACTATGAACCCTGGTCACTCGGGGATGTGCAGTTGATGGATAATGTGTGGGAAAAGCTGTGGAGAGCAGCTTTGACAATGATCAATTGTAAGCCTTTTGTTGTGGTTGGATGACTTGGATTCCTTCAAAACATACGACTGTGAAGATAACTGCTACAGTAAAATGAAGAAAGTGGAACATTTTTATATTTGCAAAGGTTTGGTAGATAAGACGTTTAGACATTTCTATGGTTCTCGACAGCAAAGAAATTTGTGCTGTAACATTCACTACTGCAGATTAATTTTTTTTAAACTTACCAAATATTTTTAGACTACTCTAAATGAACTCTTTATGGGATCTTTAATGGGGCGTTCTCCCTGCTGCTTCACAAAACATTGCAAATAGCTTCAAAAACCAAGAGAACAACAGATGTCAGCTAAATAACTCATCCCTGGTTCCAGTGACTTGTTGCTGATGTTATCCAGAGCTCCCGGACTGTGCGGAGCCTGACTGAGTACAGACATGACCTGCCAACCTCACTATGCCCTCCAGAGCAACAATGGCTATGTAAATATATCCGACCAGTGTTTCAACAACAGTGGAGGCTACACCTTTTACTCCACATCCCTTTTGTCCTTATCGTCATCCTCAAACAAGGAGGAGAGAGCTGCTGTAAGTCTGCTTCCGCTAATCATGCGTTTGATCATTTGGCCTTGCTAGTGAACCTGCAGAACATAAGAAACTGAGCTTTACACTTTGTTTTATAAGTCTGAAGGCTGTGAAGCGGATCAATGAGTGAGAGAAAAGCTGCACCTGTCCTCAAGCCTTTCTTAGGTCTTTCTTTGATAAACTATTCCATGAAGTTGCTTCACCTCCTTTCATGTGTCAGTTATCCTAAACATCTTATAACATCTCCACTTTATCTCTGACATACTCATCCCGCTCCGATACGCTAATTCACTTTATCAGTCTACTCGATTTCAGCAGTTATTTTAGACGCTGCTACAAATAGCCAAGTCTGATGTTATGTAAGAAAACCCAGACAAATGAGCATGAAAGGCGGAGGGAGGGGAAAAACTGTCTGATCTGGAAAGATGTGATAAGTTTATGTTTGAGATTAGATTTTTCATGCTTAAAATGCTCAGTAAACATATGGCAAGACCTACTTAGATAATGCGATCACTTGGACAAAGCGATAGCAAACAAATCAACAAGCCATTGCTGTTCATCTTCAGCAGGAACTATAAGATTTACATTACAGTGCTGCGCAGAAGCTACAACAAGTGTTCCAGCATAAGTTAAAAACCAGCCTCTTCATGTTTCTGTGATTCAACATCTTGTCCTCCATGTTTAGCCTTTAGAGTCTTAGGCCAAGGATTTATCACCAGCACAACCAAGGACACAGGACATGAGGGCTTCTGTAAACACATAAGCAAACTCCAAAATAAATTCATATTCATCCTTGACATTTCAGACGTCGGAGGTGGACAGATGGATACTCCTCGACAACTATCAAATATCTCTTCATTAATTCATTGCTCCTTCCACCCAGTCCTTCTGCTTGTTTTTAAGAAGTCACTACAGTAAAACTATGTATTCTGCATCGGTAAAGACAATGAAAAACCATGGAAGCACACGCCAAAAATAAACAGATGAAGTTTATTTCTATTATGCTTGTTATAAAGTTCAAAATAACAAGAAATTCAGAAAAAAAAGCATTTTACAGACACTAACTGCATTAATGGGTGGGAATGATTTTTAATCTGATTTTAACCTGTAAAGCACTTTGCACTACACATCTGTATGAAAAGCGCTCTATAAATAAAGATTGATTTGATTTGATTTGATTTGATAAATAATATTTTTGGGAATCATAAAATTTGCTTTCTTGCCAATTTGTATGAGAAGATTGCTGCCACTCTCATGGCTGTCTGTTAAAATAACTACAGCCAGCACAATTTTACAGAAAATAATCCACAAGTATGTTTAAAAATACATGAAAGGACGGCATTGATCTATAACTACAGAGACAAATGGATCCAATAGCTGATGTATGATAACGCTGCTTTAAAAATTGATATTTCAGCATCACCCTTTTCCATTTTCATAATTAGCACTTTAAAGCCACCAGTATAAAATGTCCTTCCCTTTGCTGTGACATGACAAATAATAACAACCCTCAGTTACCAAGTAACAAAGATCCAGGGATTAAATGGAACATCCATAGTCAGGTCGGAAGGTTGGTGGAAGTATGTTTTGATGGTTTGTTCTTATCATTTTGGGCTTTAAAGGGATTAGATGACAGGGAGCGAAATGACCAGTGAGTCACTGAGATCATTGATAAGGCTGGTACCTAGTCCAGGAAGTTACCGGGAACTCTGGTATAAAACGAGATGGATTAGAGCAGACGTCCTCAATATAAAGGAGTCCTGTACAGAGGCACAATGAAGGGGAAGCTTTCTCTCAACATGGTAATACTTTAATAATCTCTGTCTGACTTACTCATGCTTTGATTAGGCAGATGCTTTGAGTGACTGGTTTCTTTTGTCTCCATATTATTAGGCAACTGCTGCAACTACGATGGGCTCCATGAAAACAGCTGGACTGTCTCTTCTTCTGTTGTCTTTTCTTCTTTACATAGCCGATTCTTACCCCAACGTTGACTTATCAAACAGTAAGAATTGTTTGTAGTACAGAAATATTCTGTTAAGTATTTGCATTTATAATAAAACACCCAATGGCTTATAATTAGGTGAATTCATTAAATGTAAATGACCTAAATGAATGAAAGAAGCACAAAAACCAAAGATCTACAGCTCAGTAAATTATCTTCATCTTTATGTATTTTTGTAAAGATACTGTACACTGTGATTTTAATCTCTAATTCAAATGTCTTCTCCAGTGGGCTGTGAGGAATGCACGCTGAGAAAGAACCATTTTTTCTCCAGGGAGCATCCAATTTACCAGTGCATGGGCTGCTGCTTCTCCAGAGCGTACCCAACACCCCTCAAGTCCATGAAGACAATGACGATTCCAAAGAACATCACCTCAGAGGCAACGTGCTGTGTCGCAAAGCACAGCTATGAGGTACAGGTACTGGCAAAAGACATGTCAGGCAGAGAGTTTTCTTTAAATTTTGTGCCTATTTACTATGATTTGGACTAGTTAAGGTAGCAATAAAACAAACCTCGGAGGGGAAGTCCTGGTATCCTACTCCTCCTGTTTAATTTAGGTTTAGAACATATGTGAGTGGATGGCTATTTCAGGCAATGAGTAGAATTTAGTGCAATTCTGAGGTACTTGTAGTTAACTTGCTGAAATGATGCAACTTTATATGTGGAATCCATTACAATTGAGAGGAGAATATTTCATAATAAATTACACTGCATTGTCACTCATACACAAAATATGATGAGTAGGGACCTTTTGTCATGATTCCAATGTCTGTACAATTTTAGGAGTTACATCAATTTTTCAGTTGCTTCCACTAGAATTAAAAACTTATCCATTATCTATATCCATTACCTACACACAGCTTAATCCTCTAGGGTTGCGGGGGGGCTGGAGCCTATCCCAGCCGACTCGGGTGAAGGCAGGGGACACCCTGGATGGGTCACCAGCCTATTGCAGGGCTACACATAGAGACAGACAACCAAGCACACTCTCATTCACACCTACGGACAATTTAGAATCACCAGTTAAAGTCAGCATGTCTTTGGACTGTGGGAGGAAGCCGGAGTACCCGGTGAAAACCCACGCTGCACAGGGAGAACATGCAAACTCCACACAGAAAGATCCCAGGCATCCTAACCGGGACGCGAACCGGGCATCTTCTAGCTGTGAGGCGACAGTGCTAACAATCGAGCCACCCTGCAGCCCATTAAAAACTTATATTTCAGAAAAAACATAGACAGAAGCTTATGGAAATAAATAACAACAGTAACAAAATAGATGTGTGTAGCAAAAAATCCCACAGATAATCTGATGACAATAGCTGTGAGCCACCTAATAATGTGGTCTATAATAAAATAACATCACAAGTACTTTTACTTTTACTTCTTACCTATAGGTGATTATACTCATATGTTTACATTGTGTGGTAATAAAGAATCTGAATACTCCTTCCACCACTGCACTTCAAGAGTTTGGTTTTAATTTAGTTCGCATTTAGTTTCCCCTCTGGTTTCAATGATAAAAAATGTGCACATCCATTCATACAGTGCTGTATGGTCTGACTTTGTTAATATTCACCTGTTTTTTCTTCCTCCCCCTCTGTTTCTCTTACAGACAGAGGTAGCTGGCATAAAGGTGAGAAACCATACACACTGCCACTGCAGCACCTGCTATTTTCATAAGATATGACAGACGAGGACCAGAGACCATCCTTCAGCAGCTTGGCAACACAATGTGTCTCTTTTCATATGCACAAGCTCTTCTCTGTGTTATAAAGTATGTGCTTACAATTGCCAGATAATATTTTTGTAGTGTTTCTGTCTGTGATGAGTAACTAGCCTACATAGTTGCATTGATAAATGTATTTAAGTGATAGTAGATTTGAAAAGCAATTAAAATATGCACCAAGAGGTTGCAATTTCATGAATGTGTCTTTCATTAAATTCCATGTGATATAGTGTGCGTGCGTGTGTGCGTGCGTGTGTTTAGGGAGATATGTGTTGAGAAAAGTTTTTGAGCTTTGCTTTGAACAAAAGAGTCTGTTAAATGAATGTGATATAAAGAATAGAAACATGCATAATGATAGGAAAGTAAAAATTTACTGTGAATTTGTCGATCAGTTACAGATTTGAAGATCAGAAATAGATGCATAAATACTTCAAGTACCCAATAAAAAACTGAAATGTAACTGAAATTTAAAGCAACGTAAGAGAGATCTCATTAAAGTGCTCAAAAAAGGGGAAATCATGGTGATTTTAACCTCCTCGATTGACTCAATGAGGCTAAAATCACCATAATTTTACAGAGCGAATTCCATTACCTGATTAAGATTTTCAACCTGATCAAAAGCTACAGAAGAGCTCCGTGCTTATTTGATCATTTCAAAATTAAATGCCCATTTTTGGGTTTGTAGATGGTGACATGAAGAAATGTAGGGTAACTCCATCTGTTTATTTGTGACAAGGGAATTTAGCCAGAAAGTCAGCATAGCGCACATCAGTGTAAGTACTATGTAGTAACTCATCTATCATAGGTGATAGTTCATCATCTCTCCTTATAAGTGTTTCATGCTTTCATGATTGAGAAACAACACTCACTGCCACTTACAGAGTACAATGATCAGTTGCTGCTTCTCCTTTGGGTGAGATGATTACAGAAGTAGACTCACCCTTGTTGGTGAACATCTGTCCTGCTGCAGTCACTGGATCAGGCCTGTTGTGAACCGAGAAGTGCCCTCTTATTACCCTGAAAGGGCAAGAGGGCATGAGACTATTTTAGAGAAGGGGGCATTAGAGTTTGATTAAAAGTTTTATGAAGGATTTCTGTTCATCTTGTGTCTGAAGATGGTTGGAGGTCACAGCTCACCTGCAGTATCCATTATCACCATGCAGTGTTCAGGGAAGCCCAGATCAGTCATGCTGAGGTGAGCAAATGTGAGTCTGGCAGCCTGTGTGCAGAGTGTGAATGTTGTACCTGTGGGGTCGTGGATGCTTTGTTGACATCAGTAGTAGGCTATGTATGTGGAGCACACAGTGTGCTCTCCCCTCCCCCCTGCGTGCGCGTGCGTGTGCGAGTCTGGCAGCGTAACATCTGTGCGTACGCGGTCGTGATTGTTGTGAAGATGGCGGAGGGGGAGACAGAGAAGGAATATGACACACGGAAAGCTATCGAGGAGCTCCGAGAGCGGTTCCAGGGTCTGACCACAGCTTTGAAAGAGAGCTCGCAGTCTCCGTTGGAAGCTTCCCTGCATTTCTGCCAGGAGTTTTGCCAGGTTAGCCCGTTATCCCGCTGCTCATCCCGGGTAGCCTGCAGCCCCTCTGGCTTCCTGGCCGAGGATGCGCGTCTACGTTTGCTACAACAATGTAGCTAAGGAGCTAGCTGCCTAGCTAGCTGCCTGGCATTTCAAGATGGGGAAAAAAACTCCTCGGTGCCTTTCAGCCATCCTCGCTGTGATGTTTGTCTGTGGCATGCACTTATTTGCAAAGTGTGACTATCCATGCGGCGAGAAGTCACGCCAGTGTACGCCCACTGTGCATGTATTACTCGTATTTTCCAGGCCAGATAGCTAATAGCAGATGAATGTTGCTAGCTGGTATGCAGGGTCCCCCTGTCCTGTGCAGTGGTCATGCTGTGCAAAAAATGGATAGCTACGTTAGCGAGATTTTCCTAGGCGATTGCATTGATATGCACTGAAATGTATAATTGTAAACGCTGCAGAAAATACCATTTAAACGCTATAACGCTGCATCTCCATGCGTGTTTAGGTTTTAGCTTGGTGTAAAATTGGGTTACTTTTGTGAAGCTGTTTTATTGTACGGAAAGAGCAATGATTTTTCCAAGGTGCTAGCCCGGGCCTTTTGCACTAATTAATACAGCTAACCACATCATCGGAGATGTTAATTATAGTGTTATAGCCAGTAACAGCAAAAGATGTTAAACCGGTGTCAGTGTTAAAGCAAACGATCCGCCTGCAGCTGGACGAGATGGTGATTTTAAGGGGAAAGTGTGGCAGTGGTCACTGACTCCATTACACATCCTCCTCATTAATTGGCGCTGATCACGTAAATATAATACGAAGTCTCCATTTATCTGCGATGCAGCACAGATTATTGTCATCGCACTAAATTAGCGTGTGATTGTAGTTTAGTGTGTTTCCCACACTAATCGGCAGCGAGGAATTCATTCAACTTTAAAGTTATTTGAGAAAAAGGGGACGAGTCTCGGGCTGTGTGCTGTGCTTGCATGCAGTTTAGTTGTGTTATAGATTTCTTTCAAAGGAGTGCAACTGCGAGGATAATGTAGTCATTCAGGATGAAATGGATGAATAGTGTGTGTTAAAGAAATGCTGTAATTTGTTATTGGTGAAGATTTGGTCTCGGCTTAGTTGAGTGATAGAAAAAAAAGATGGAGGATAAAAATGTTTTTTTTTTTTTTTTTTTTTTGGCAGAAGCACACATAACTTTGGTGCTTTGTTGCCCCAGGCATGTACATAGTCACTAAAGTGTATAATAACATAGTAATTATTGATCCACATTATTATTAGCATTATATTTGTCCCTGATTGTTTGTAGTAGTATGGTATTTTTCATCTTGCTCTAAAAATTAAGTTTAGCTTTTCAATATGAGACACAACCACAAATCTAAATGTCCATTTACAATGCACATTGTAAATCACCATCACACACTGCATTGATTTTGAACCTTACATTTGGTCTTTCATCAATGAAGACAGAATTTGTTTAAGGGAAATGCTAAGCAGAATGTGTCTACATGTATTTACACCTATAAAACTGGCTTGACACACTAAGTGTAAATACATGTGTAACAATAGTTGTTAACAAATAAGCAAATTAGGGCTGTTATGAATCATCCATTATTGATTAATTTCCCAGATAGTATTTTAGATTAATTATTTTAGTCTATGGGATGTGAAAAAACAACAGCCCATCACAATCAGGGGACGGCGTCACATTGGTTGTTTCATAAATGTAGTCACCCAGGAACCTAAAGACATTACATTTAACATAAAACAGAGAAAATAATTTAATCTTTAAAGACGAGAAGCGTAAAACTAGAAGAATGTTCAGCATTTTGTTGGTTGGAGACTTGAATGATTATTTGTTAATGCAAAAATGTTAAATATTCATACACGTGTTTTTCTACAAACATTTTTTGCACAGCAGTCCTTATGTACACATTTTATTCTAAAATATGCAGAATGAATATTTGCTCTAACTTAACTTTTTCTGCCTTAAAAAAAGTCCAGTAGTCTGTGCCTTGTTCTAATTGCAGCATTTGCATGTTTTTTCTCAGGTCCTGGTGGAACATGCGGGTCGCTGGAAAACTGATGAGAATCCACTGCCCTTGCTGGAGGTTTACACTGTGGCAATCCTCAGCTTTGCTAAGGCCGCCTCCTGTCTCTCCTCCGAATGTGAAAACGTGCCACTCCTACTTGAAAAGTTAGCACTGTGAGTAGAAACTGTGCTGAGGAAGTCAGTGGAAATAAGAGTTCTCAAATGCTCTATTATTTCTCTTACTTTTTGCACCTTTTCTGACCTGTAGTGTGTAATAAAAAATTACAACATATAGATAATATGTAAAATATGTTTTGGTAAAAACATCCCCATTCATTTGTGGCATTTAGTGAATTGGCAGTGAATGGGTCACACTGGGGTTTGAGTCTGTAACTCTTCTGGTGCAGTTGCTTTTAAACAGATTTATTATTACTCATTGTTAAGTGAGGCTGCAATCTTTTTGGATATTTGGAAAGATGCACAGTATTTGACAATAAGAATGAACAAAACATACCCAAATCCCAAAGGAAATTCAGACATGAAAAGTTAGTAAATACTCTGTACACAGGCTACAGGAGCCACTCAGCTATTTGCACAATGTGCTGTTACGAAGGCCTTGAGGCTGTGATGCAGAATAGAAACGCAGGGGACCTCTTGGGGAGCGACATATTTGGGATGAGCTACAGAGTACATTTTGCACATGAGGGTGCTGCATATACATAAAATGAGGCAAATCAGAGACGTGATTATCAAAGTTAAGGATGTAACATATTAGTTATCAATTGTTAATACATATTTTGATAATTGGATCGTCATTACGGTTGTTTTTCATTATTGCCATATGAAAAACAACAGTGACTATTTAATAACACCTAAACTCACTCCTACACGGATTTTTCACTGCTAATTTATAACCCCATTTTTCCTGTTCACCATCTGTTATATGTCCAAAATGACACTGATTTTACAGCAGCACACTCTGTGGATAGTTATTCTTGTATGGTTATCCCTATTTTGTGGAGTGTGTGCACATCCTTGACCTAAATCTGGCTTTAACAAATGACTGTGTGGGATTCACAGGAGCTGTGCGGAGCTGCTGCTCTTACTGCCCCAGCATGTCCCTGGTGCCTTATGGGAGGAGTTTCAGTCCTCCATGAAGGTCAGTATCCTCAGGGCTATGCGTAGATTTTTTTTCTGAGGCTTATCTTTGCAGTGATAAGCAATGTAATGTTGTTTAGTAATTAGAATGCATTTGGTTTAGCTCAGAATTAAATCAGTAAAACAAAGGGGTTGAAATGTTGGGGTCTGTGGGTTCTTTCTGCATGTCATGTTCACAAATTGTGTGCAGTGGCATCATGATAACGGGGATTTCACCATCTTGACTGTTTCACATTTTTGCACATGAATTACTGAAGTTTAAGTAATTTAGTTATTACATATTTATTTGTGTTTTATTGCAGTTGGCACACAGCCTTTTGCAAGAAAGTGGGAGCACACAGCTCTGCCTGCTCTCAGTTCTGGCACAGCAGGATGGCGTCTGGTCCAACACCACATTAAGCAGTATCCTGTCCAATCAAATTCCTCAAACTGAGCAAGGTTAGTCCTCACTGTTTTTTATATTTGTTTGGAGACGCACCAATTTATACAGCTGTAATTTCATGAAATAACTATTGTTAAGTGCTCATAGTAATTGTCAGTCTGAATTTGCCCTTGTGTGCAGTTTTTCACTTCTCCTCTCTTTGTTCTTCAGTCCATGAGTATCTTGAGATGGAAGGTCCCGCGCTTCTTAACATGCGAATAAAGCACCTTATCAAAGTGGAAAGCGTTGATAAAGCTGCTGTCCTTGCAAAGATGTGCTCAGAGTATCCGGGATTTGAAGGAAAAGGGAACTTCAAACAGACCTACTTGCTTTGCATCTGCATGACAAAAAATCAGGAGCAGCTGATGGAAGAGGTAAGAAACAAGACAGTTCGTTGTTGACACATTATTCAATGATTTTAACAGCTAAGCAGACAACATGCTCTTCAAACAAATGATCAACAGTCAAAAATTAAAGCAAACGTACAAGCAATCTATTTTTATGTGTCACTGCTTTTACTGTGACATTATATTGCCATTACAGTGTTTTTTTTTTTAATGTTGATAGAATCATTAAAATAAGCAAATAGGGCTCAAAATGCTTTATCATTTTACAAAATTGAACTGAAATGGAATCCATCAAATGAAACCCATTAATTGTTTAGCACTTTCCTGATATGAAACAATGAAAGGTCCCACAGTGCTGCTCCGTGTGACAGATATGAAGTCATTTAAATCTACTGCTGTTTGATTTCTTGCTCTCTCTCTCTCTCTCTAATAGATTGCATCAATAGACTGTAAAGATGCTCTTGAAATGATCTGCAACTTGGAGTCAGAGGCAGACGAGAAAGGAGCTCTCTGCTTGTGCACTGCCTTTCTCAAGCGACAACTTCTCCAAGGAGATGTTTATTGTGCCTGGTAAGTGCTGCTGTTGCTTTGAGACAAACACTAAAGCACTTGCAAAATTACTATTACCAATACAGTCGTCTTGGGACAGTTTCATGTTTATTGTGCAACTGACTTTTATCCAGTCTGGAGCAATTAAACATGCACACACGGTGTCAAAAGTGCAAAATGTCCCCTTGTTATTGAGCAGGACTGCAGATGCTAACTGCTTATTTAGTTTGAAGTGCCTGAGTGCAGACAGGCCAAATTTGAATGAACGATTAGGAGTATCATTGTCCTTACTCTCTGGACTCTGCACTGTCTAACATAAACTATGCAAACATGTTAGTTTTTTTTAGTAATCTGTGCAGTATTCTTTTATTTCAAAATCTTGAACAGTTCCATTTGTGCGCTTTTCCAGGGAACTCACGCTGTTCTGGAGTAAGCTACTCATGCGTTTAGAGTCGTCTGCTGATTCATTTCTTGGCCGCAGCAAAGAGATGGCTCTCCTCTGCAGAAGTGTCTGTCACATTCTGTTTCTCATCAAAGTAATCCAAAATGAGGTAAGAAAAAAATTGTCTACTCATTTGTAGCTAATACCAGAACTTTGACATTACCACTCACTCAAGCAGTGACTCATAGGATGCTGCATCTGTTAACATGGCCTTTAATTAAAATCCTTGGCATTTATGCTATGTGTTTTTTTTTATTTTCCTAGGTTGGAGAGGTGGGGCTGCCAGTGTGCGTAGAAATGTGCATCCAAGCTCTGAAAATGACCTCCAGCGACCATAAAGACAGCAAGTCTACCATCTGCAAGACTATTTCCTGCCTCTTGCCAACTGATCTAGAGGTTAAGCGTGCATGCCAGCTGACAGAGTTCCTCCTCCAGCCTACTGTTGACTCGTATTATGCTGTGGAGTCACTGTACAACGAACCTGACCAAAAGCCTGAGGAGGACGGGAGTCTACCAGTGCCCAATTCTTTACGCTGCGAGTTACTGCTGGCCTTGAAGACACAGTGGCCTTTTGATCCAGAGTTCTGGGACTGGAAAACACTGAAACGCAACTGCTTGGCACTGATGGGCGAGGAGGCAGCTATTGTGTCATCTATTGACACACTCAATGACACAGACGAACAGGAGGTGGAAAGTGCTCTTGGCAAACTCCCTGAATACAGAGACCTGGAGGATTTTCTGTTAACCACTACAAATGAACTCAATGAAATCACAGACGAAAGAGAGAAAAACAGAGAGGCTAAAAAACTTCGGGAGCAGGGTTTTGTGTCTGCTCGGTTCAGAAATTGGCGAGCCTACATGCAGTATTGTGTCTTGTGTGACAAGGAGTTCTTGGGTCACAGAATTGTTCGCCACGCTCAGAAGCATTTCAAAGACGGAGTGTATCTTTGTCCAATTTGTGCTGACAGTTTTGAAAGTAGGGAGGTTTTAGAACCACACGTAGCATCACATGTAAAGCAATCTTGCAAAGAGAGACTAGCTGCAATGAAAGCTGCAAGGAAGGTAACCAAACCACCTCTGTCCCCTAAAAGTCCAACTAAAATTTCAAAAGTTGCTACCAAGACAAACATGAGCCCTGTTAAAATTGAATCTCAAATTGGTGACCAATTGGCATCCCCTGTTAAAATAGAACAAACAACATCTGACACACAGATAAGTCAAGACTGTTTCTGTCCTGTTAAAAACTGTTCTAAGGCTTTCAAGTTTTTCCGTAACCTCATGGCTCATGTCAGATCTCACAAGGATGACGAAGAGGCCATGAGGTTTTTAGAGATACAAAAACAAAAAGTGGTGTGCCAGTATTGCAGAAGGCAGTTTGTTAATGTCAGACATCTTAATGATCATTTGCAGATGCACTGTGGCAGCAAACCATATATCTGCATACAACTTGATTGCAAGGCCAACTTCAATTCTAATTCTGAGCTTCTCATGCATAGAAAAACACACCCAGAATTTAAGGCCCAGTGCATGTTCCCAAACTGCGGCAAAGTTTTCAGTGAGGCCTACCTGTTGTACGATCATGAGGCTCAGCATTACCTTACCTACACCTGTCAAACAGACAACTGTGGTAAAATATTCTACTCACAGTCTCAATTCTTGTCTCATCAACAGAATCATAGTACAAATGATGCAGTGCACAGTTGTTCTGTTATAAATCAAAACCCTCCTTCCGCTGCAGAAGTAGAACCACCACTCCAGAACACCCCAAGCAAAGAGGACACATGTCCTGAGGTTGTTTGCCTTGAAAGGATAAATACAGACTTTTCCATGACGGAAGCATCAAAAGCAAACGCATCACCATGTACATCTCCGGAGGCTGCTAAAGAGCCTGTTCCCCTGAAAGTAAAACACTCAATTGAAAGCATGCTGAATTCAGCGGCAAATCCTGAAATAAAAGAACCCGAGAAATGCTACACTCCACTGACCAACCCCACCCCTGCACCAGCTGATGCGAATCCACCGCCAGAAGCGTTGCATGTGCACCCAAATGTGGCTGGGCAAGGCAATATTCCTCCAGTTTATCCTGTCCCCAGTGCAACAAATCCTATGGCAAGTCAGCACGAAGAGGGGCATAATAATGCACAAGGCAATGAATTTCAGAAAACGATACCACAAATCATTTCTCCAAGTCAAATCAAGACAGAAATTCCTTGTTCTCTGCAAGGATATCCTTCCAGCACGCCTGCTGTTGCTGCTGGCAGTGAAGAGAACCTGCATTGCTGCCCATTTAGTGAGTGTACAAGGGCATACAGTACAAACAAAAGTCTGTCTAGGCATGTGAAGAAGCAACACCCTGAAATATTTGAAGATTGGAAATTAGCCAAGAAATATAACAAAGTGGCCAAAATTACAGCAAAAAAGGCACCGAGTGCACCAGGTCAGTCTCCAAACGTGGGGAACAGGCCTCCAAATCAGCCAGGGATACTATGCAACAAACCTGGGATGCAGCAAATGGATTACCCAATGGGATGCTCAACTTCACCTGCCCAATGTTACCCCGCATCAATGGAGCCTGTGCCTATCACTCCAATGGTAAACCCTACTTTGTACCAATGCTGGGGAAGCCCAAACAATTCCAGTGGAATGATGCAGTCAGACGTGTCTCAGTCATGGTCTTCACCACCTATGAATAACTGCTATCCAGATGCCTTTAACATGAATGAGTACCCCTCCCGCAGCTATCCTCCCTGGCAGGCAGACCCGTATCAAACCACATCGTCTCTCCCATCTGATAGAGATCATTCAATGGCAGCTATACACAGTCCCTCTGTGTCACATGCTCCTTCAGATTCGAGTTTGATGTCTCAGTATGTGTCCAGTTCTTTAATGCTTGACAATGGGGGGCAAATGCATAATGGTGGACATCAGTATGGACTTATGCATTCTGAGGGTACTGGAGAAAATGTAGATGTGAGAAAAAGCAGTTCAAGTCTGACAGGACAACTGGATAATGGAAACAGTATCTCAACAATCGACAGCCTCCCTGAAGGAAGTTACCACACTCCGTATGATCAGAGTGAAAACTCTTGTCTTACTCAGTGCTCATCAGTTGATATTCCCATGAAATGTCTGAGCCCAGAGGCTCAAGTTCCATTAAAACCTACTAATGTAATCATTAAAACAGAGAATATGTCAACTCCTGGTTATGAACCGATGGACAACTCTGTGGATGGCATGCTTAGTCCACAAAGTGCCATTAACACTGATTTCTCTTACGATGAAGAGTGTTCTAATGCTGACTGTGAGGCTAACCCGCCAGATGACAAGGCCAGTGACACTGATGCGCAGAAAGGAAAACGCAGCAGACTGAGCAAGCGTACCAAATGGCCAGCAATCATAAAGGATGGCAAGGTCATCTGCAGGAGATGTTTCAGAGAGTTCACAAGCACCAAATCTCTTGGTGGTCACCTATCTAAACGCTCACAGTGCAGACCTTTAGATGAAATCGACCTGACAGCAGATCTGCCAACATCATTTCTTGATTTCCTCAATGACCCTCATGTCCCAGATACTAACGGAGCAATATACAACATGCCAAATGGTGATTTCTCACAGGAATCTTGTAGCTTGACCACTTTGACCTCACCTATGGTGTTGAAACAGGAGCCCCAGAATACAAATATAATGGACTATTCAAACTCCTTCTCAGTTTCCTCTGAAAACCAGCAAGAGAAGGCAGTAGATTTGGCTAATCCAGCCCTGACTGTACCTTATCAGGAGGATCACCTGATGGAAATTTCACATGCCTTTCAAAGGCTGGATTTGATTGAGGCTGCTCAAGAGAAGATGCGGAGCGCTATGTCTTTAGAGCAAAATGTCAGTCTTTGTAATCCAACCCCTGACAAGGAAAAAAGTAAAATAGTGAGTAAAAGTGACGACAAGCCCACTGAAAAGGTACCTAAACCTTTTAAATGTGACCAGGATGATTGTGAGTACTCATTCATGACAAAGGAGGCACTGTTCAAACACTTGAGCAAGATGCATGATTATTCTAATGAGATGATAGAAGAACTAAAAAGAACCCCATCCAAATTGTCTCCGTATCCTTGTCAGATTTGTCCAAAAACATTCACAAGAACAACAGGGCTGAGGATTCACTATGAAAAAGTCCACCGACTGTCAAAGGCAGAAATGCAGAAGCTAAGGATCAGTGCTCGAAACAGACGTGCATTCAGACTTAACAAAGATGATACACTGGTTAAACGTCCAACCACTGATGCCAATACCAGTCGCACAGCACAGTCTGCACCTGTATTACCTGCTATAAAACAAGAACCACTTGACATCGCAATTGCACCTCAACCAGATGATGAAAACAACCCAGCTGTTACTCAAATCATTTCAGGAGATGCAGACAAACAGGGCTTGACACCTGACGTATTAACTGTTACACGACTACCATCACCTCAAAACTATTTGACTGAAAGGCCATTCGGGGAAATTGCTCCACCTACTCCTGAAAACGCTTCTGAGCAACCAAAAGTGACTGTTACAAACAGGAGTCCGGACATGAAACTGAAAACGAGTTTGAAAGAGAAACTCAGTCCTGTTGGCAAAGCAAAGGTGCCGCAAGGAAGATCAGATGTGTCCTTGAGTAAAGTAAAAGAGCCAAAGTCCTCGATTGCATCTGCTTCACCTTCCCCAGAAAAACCCAGCAGCTCCAAAAACACACCAACAAAGGATGAGAGGAAAGACAAACTTCAGAAAAGATTAAGTCTGAAAATGTGTGACTCAGACAATGCCTACAGTCCATATAGACCTTATCGCTGTGTTCACGAAGGATGCACTGCAGCATTCACCATCCAGCACAATTTGATTCTCCATTACAGGGCCATGCATCAGGCATCCCTGCCTGCTAACAAAACTGAACCTGACTCTGAAAAGACAACTGTTAATAATGAAAAGGAGAGCAATCAGAGCTTAGAAAAAGATAATGAAGTCAGATGTCAAGTGAAAAACTGTTCAAGGGTGTTCATGGGAATCACAAGATTAGTGCAACATTACCTCTTACTTCACAAGTTCACCCGTGACAAAGCCACCGCCATGATGGCCAGCATGACCATAGGGACATTTAACTGTGACCGGCCAGAGTGCGCTCTCCCCTTTAACTCTGTGGAAAAGTACATCGAGCATATTAAAAATTACCACAAGGAAATCGCCATCTCTGAGAGCGGCTCAGTTGATCCAACTTTCCGGTGTGAGTATGAGGCATGTGACCGTGTGTACACTACAAAATCAAACCTCCTTCGCCACCTGATCAAAAAACACGATTATGTCTATGATCCCAAAACAAGCGACGGAAGAAGGACTAAATCTATAGGGCTCTTCCCAGGGGTTACCAATGGGAAAGAGAATGTAGAAAACAAATTCAAAATGAAGAAGAAAAACACTAAAAAGAAAGACGGGAAGTCCATTGAGCACTGGACTAGTTTTGGAAAGCCGACACTAAAATCACACGAAGAGGCGTCAGCCATGTGCACCAAGAAATCTGCCCTGCAGTACCCATGCATGATCATAGGCTGTGATGCAGTGGAGCGGGCTGAAAGAAGTATATTTAAGCATTACACCACTCATGGCCTCACAGAAAGATACATTGAAGACCAGAGGAGTCAATTCATTTTCTGCAAAAAATACTCACGCGCCAGATGCAAAGAAGTAAGCAAAACGGAGGGCGCGTCAAGTTCATCCTCTGAGGAGACGGAGCCGGAGGAAGCCGAAAAGCCCAGTGACCAGAAACCAGAGGAGCAGGTGGAAAGAGTAGGCCAGGAGGACAGCAAGCAGTCCAACGAGGATAGTGCAGAATCTCAAGCTTCCACTGGGACAGAAGTGGGAGCTAAAAGAGGCCGTCCCAGAAAACCTGCACAACCTACACCAGCTTGTCCAGAGAGGATGCAGACCCTTAGGAACCGTGCGACTGTTAACAGTTCAAGAGAGAACTCAAATCCTGGTACGCCCACAGCCCAAGAACAACGTGACGACGGGGTTATGCCAGGGTCTTTCAAGCCTTTGGGACTTGAGGACTCTTTCCTTAAGTTTTTGGAAACCTCAGAGTCAACCCAATCTTCCAAACGCAAACTAAATGATAAATCTAGTGCTGAACTGCCGCCCAAAAGACAGCAAACTTACAAAAGGAAATCTGCAATGAAAAATAAAATAACTGGTGAATTTAGAGGCTATGAGAATCTTGTAGACTTCAGAAATCCCCTAAATCTCAAATCTGTGAGTAATGTTAAGATTGTCATGGACAAAACATTTTCAGACGGTGCTGATCTTTTGCTAAAGCAGCTACAAGACATGAAGCCCATAGTCATAATAAAAAAGTGGCTTTACAGCGGATCATAGCCCGATATTTTGTTTTCAACTCAATCTTACTCAGGATTTGAGAAGTTATGCTGCAGAATGGTTTGTTTGATAATGCATCAGATTTCCAACTGTTAACAGTCATGGTCACAGTTAACGATGAAATGGCCTATTTTGTACTTAATGAAAAAATGTCTCGGATGATTTTAAGTATGTATGTTAGTTATAATAACCAGGTAATCTATAGGGCATAGATTTTAGAAACATGTTTGTATTTATGCTTAGTACTGAAGATGTTTTTTTTTCTTTTGCTAAATGGAGACTTTTAAAGAAAACTATGTTTTTATATATCCCTATGGGATTTCAAGTTCTGTTTGTATTTATTTTATCCTTTTTCAACACTAGTAGACCTATCTGTAATATTTACATGTCTTCCACACAGTGTTCAATAAAATGTTACTGGTTCTTTTGTAAAGTACAGACTGCACATCTTCTATTTTTCCTAAAATATGGCTTGTATAGTTTACATAGTT